>CABHPQ010172353.1:0-22694 GCA_902168405.1 Peromyscus aztecus
TTCTTTCTTTCCTGGCCCCTTGACGTTTTTCAGCTGTTGCTTCTTCACCTGTAAGTCACCTGGTTGCCTTGTCTCTTCTCCTACTTAGGCTTACATCCCCACTGTCAATGCCATTCCCCTGTCCTCTATGTCTCCCTGTCCATCTGTCCCTCCCCCTCACCTCTGTCTCATGCTCCTTACCTCAGACGCAGTCTTCATAGCCCAGGTGGTCATTGCAGCATGACCCTGCTGCTGTCCTTGCTGATAGCTGTGATTACAAGTGTGACCCACTACACTTGGTTCTGCTGGTGCTAACTCCATCCATCAGCTATGTACTGAACATAGGTAAGGGAGGACAAAGCAAGAGAGGCCTGTTCTTGTGTCTAATGCTACAACACCAAGTCACACAGCACAGGAGAGCATCTTCCAGTCAATCCTCAGCATCCTGATTGTATTTGGGACCAACTACAGCCATGTGGAAGAAACAATCAGCGCCTTGCCTCTTAGCATCAATCACCATCACTCAGGTTTGTGTTTTGTCCCAGTGCATTTTGCCTCTCACAGTCACCGAGGCTTTGCTTTTAAACCAATCACAGCCTTGTGTCTTAGCACCAGACACTACAGTACCTCTCCTAGGCCATCACAAGAAGGACTCCCCTCAGGCTTATTGGAAGTTATTTCATGTCCTTCTAAGTTTCCCTGAGGCTTGTGATAACACTAAATATAGTACAAACAGTTTCACAACAGACAGGCTAGAGCCAGATCCTAGGACTAGCACAAACCAACTGTGGTCTTAGGGCAGTTTCTCAGGGTATCTGTGGAGGGTTCAAGACATCTGCTGAAGACTTGAGAAGTCTGCCTGGCTGTTGGATGTAGCAGGAGTCTTAGAGAGTCTTATTAATAAAATCAAACCTGGTGCCAGTTATTGGGGTCAACACTGGAAGATCAGAGAGACAGAACAAGCCACAGCTAACCTCACCTGGCCAACTTCTCAGCTGATCTTGTTTCCTCAAACTGGAAGCCTCTGTGTCCTCATATCCTAATGGCTCTCAGCTGAACTGTGCTTCTTGAGAGCCTGAATGCTTAACCAGCCAAATGCCTCGAGTTTTTGGTCCTCATGCCTTATATACCTTTTTGCTTTCTACTACCACTCCCTAGGATTAAAGGCTAGCTTTCTGGGATTAAAGGCTTGTGTCACCTTGCTTGGCTGTTTCCAATGTGGCCTTGAACTCACAGAGATCCAGAGGGAATTCTGTCTCTAGAATGCTAGGATTAAAGGCTTGAGTTCCACCATTTTCTAGCCTCTGTATCTAGTGGCTGTCTGTTTCTGACCCCAGATAAACTTATTAGGGTACACAATATATTGGGGAATACAATACCACCACATTTCCCTTCTTTTGTCTAAAATTTAAAAAAGCTTATAACTAATACAAGAAAAATTATATCCAATCAGTATATATAATATACAGTCAAGATTACATTAACAATGTCCAGTCCAGTAACATTTAATAAACTCAGACAAAAAATTTTCATTACTTATCTTATTTAAAACAAGTAATTCCTTTTTAAAAGTATTTTTCCTTTTCATAATAGAGTTGGACTTCCAGTCCTCTTGCCCAAGGTAGCCAGGGCAGCAAGAGGAGTCCACAGCTGCCAATTAAGTTAGTACATGCTTCATCATCATTGCTCATAGGAAAGAAACATTAGCAAGTGTTTTTACATCAGAACTCAAAGATCACCAACAGTGATTTAAAAACAACCCTGATTTTGATAATGCATTAGCAGTATTTGAAACTGGCCCACCGGCTCCAATGAGGCTGGGCCTTTCTAATCTCACTCAAGTGAAGGTTTGGCAGGCTGGTCTCTTGCATCTAGCAGTTTCTTCCCCTGGTCAGGGTGTTCCTGATGAAGGTGGAGTGGCTTAAGCCTGGAGATTATTAGTGCTCAAGTGGCCCATATATGGCCAGCACCATTTCTCTGGCAAAAAGGCCCTGGGTGTCTTAGTTACTCTTATACTGCAGTGATAAAACACCACAGACAAAGCAAATTATAAAAAAAGTGTTAAATTGAACTTATACATTAAGAGGGTCTTAGACCATGATGTCTCAGTAAAGGCATGGCAGTAGGAACAGCTGAGAACAAGTCACAATTTGAGCCACAAACAGAAGGCAGAAACAGAGAATCCCTGGGAATGGCACAAGTCTTTTGAAACCTCAAGACCCATGCTCAGTGACACACTTCCCCAAATGTCCAAACCTCCTAATCCTTCCTAAACGTTAGCACCAACTGGAGACCAAATATTTATACTGACATGTCCATCAGAACCAGTCTCCTTCAAACTGACACACTGGGTTGAATAGTGGCTGTTATTTCTGCAATGTTGGTTCTCAAAGGATATCCTCAAACTGGTGTAGAGCTCGGGAAGCTCTCATTTGTCCTGAATTTTCCATAGTAAAGTTAAATCAAAATCATATAAACAATTCAAATAGACCTATAATCACTAGAGAAATAGAAGGAGTCACTAAAAGTCTGCCAGCTAAAAAGCTGAGGTTTGTAGTTGGTTATTTTACTGTTTACTCTTTGGGTCTCTCCACCCACCTCCTAAATAATCTCATGGAGACTTATTATTACTTATAAATGCCCTGCCTTAGCTTGGCTTTTCTAGCCAGCTTTTTAAACTGAAATCACCCCATCTCCCTTTTTCCTCTGGGATTTTACCCTTCTCTATTTCTGTATGTCTTTTGTTTCTTTCTTATTCTGTGTCTGGCTGTGTGGCTGGGTGGCTGGGTGGCTGGGTGGCTGGGTGGCTGGCCCCTGGCATCCTCCTCTCCTTCTCCTTTTCTCTCCCCTGGCTACCCTCATTCTGCTCTCTTCTATTTATTCCCTCTGCCTGGCCGTCCAGCCTATTATCTCTCCTGCTTAGCTATTGGTCCTTCAGCTCTACAGTAGACCAATCAGGTGCTTTAGACAGGCACAGTAACACAGCTTCATGGAGTTAAACAAATACAACCTAAAAGAGTACAACACATCTATTCATTATTAAACAAATGTTCCACAGCATAAACAAGTGTAGCACATCTTTAAGTAATATTCCACAACACAGGGCAAGACAGTTTTAGAACAGACTTACAGCAGACTTTCAAAAAGAGTTAATGCCAATACCCCTCAAAATATTCCAGTAAGTAGAAAAAGATGGAACATTGCCCAACTCTACTTAAGAGGCTACAGGTACCCAGATACTCAAACCGCATAAGAACTAAGAAAGAGAGAGTATTACAAACCAATTTCCCTTAGAATAAAGATGTAAATGTACCCACTAAAATACTCACAAACAAAATCCAATACCATATCAAATAGTTCATCCACCATGATTAAGTAGGCTTCATTGGAGAGATGGAGGTATAGTTCAACATACAGAAAACAGCGAATGTAATCCAATATATAAATAAACTGAAAGAAAGAGACCACATGATCATCTTATGAAATTCTGGAAAATCTTTTAACAAAACCCAGCACACATTCATGATAAAAGTACTAGAGATATTCTTGATCCGAGGCCCACATCTAAACATAATAAGGGCAATATACAGCAAGCCAATAGACAGCACCAAATTGAGTGAACTCAAACACAAAGCAATTCTACTAAAATCAGGAATAATGAAAGGTTTCCACTCTCTCCATGTCTGTTGAATATAGTACTTGAAGATGTAGTGAAGATTTAGTCATGTTTTGGGAAAGATGTCAAGTCTCTGCCACTTGCTGCAAGACTTGTTTCCATCTATAGAATATGATCCATTGTCTGAGTATGTGGTTGTGACTTTTGGATATCTTATCAATTACTTGTACACGAAGGTATCTACAGAAGGCAGAGGGAGTGGTCAGACACCCTAGAGCTGGAGTGACAGGTGGTTGCAAGCCCCCTGACATGGGTGCTAGGGACTGAACTCGGGTCCTCTGGGAGAGCGCAAAGTACTCCTAGTCACTGAGCCTTCTCTCTAGTCCTTTATCAACCATTCTGAGGTGGACTGGAAGAGAATTTCTGTAGTAGGCTCAGGTATTTGAACACTTGCTCTCCAGTTGATGACTTTGTTTTGGGAGGTCATGGAAAGGTGCAGCCCTCCTGGAGGATGTGCATCGCAGGGAGCACCTTTGACAGTTTACACACTTGTTCCACTTCCAGCTTGCTCTCTGCTTCAGTCATTTCAAACCTTGTTTGGTTACTCCCACAAGCTTTGTGCCACTATTGCCCTACCATATTTTGCAAGCAGGAGAGCAGTGTAGATCAAAGGACTTTCGGCTGGATTGATAGTTCTATTTGTCTTTTGGTAGCCCACAGAGTACCTTCCTATTCTAAAGACTCTAGGATGTAGGAATGAAGGTTCTATGTAGGCACCAGCTTGACCTCTCCATGTTCAATGAGTTGTGTGTGAGTGTCCTTCAGCAATGGGGCCTTGCTTTCAGTTTGTGGAGAGCAACCTATTGTCTTGGCAACAGCCTGGGTTGTTTGGGGATTTCCATGGGACCCCTTTTTCCAACATCTCCATTGCATGTAACACAGTCCTGGTAATGGAAGTGTTGTTTGATGACAAGTGATTGCCAGTTGGGACCCTGTCTCCCTCATTATAGGAGAATTCATTAGGCTTGGCTTCACATATTTTAGAAAGTTTCCACTGCACTTGGTGTCCATGTCACCCCTCAGATGACCCTCAATTCTACCTGTGTCTCCCTGCATTCTCTCACTCAACCCCATTCCCTCCCCACTACCCAAGATGATCCTGCTGCTCTAGACTCCTCCAGTCCACCCAGAAAATCTATTCTGTTCCCCCTTCCAGGGAGATCCTTGTGTCCTTCCAGTCCCTTCCACTATACCTAATCTCTCTGGGACTGTGGATTGTAGCTAGGTTATCATTTATTTAAACAATATTATCCACGTACAAGTGAATGTATACCATATTTACCTTTCTGAGTCTGGGATACCTCACTCAGGATTCTTTTTCCAGCTCCATCCATTCTTCTGCAAATTTCTTAATGTCATCTTTTTAATAGCCAAGTAATATTCTATTGTTTAAGTGTACCTGGTTTTCTTTATCCACTTTTCTGTTGAGGGATATCTAGGTTGTTTCCAGTTTGGGGCTCTTATGAAGAGAGCAACAATGAACATGGTTGAGCAAGTGTTTTGATAATTTGTTTTCATTCTGACAAATAAAGCTTGCCTGGAGATCAGAGGGTGGAACTAGCCACTAGTTAACCATAGAGGTCTGGAGGTCTGTACAGAGAGGAGACAGGAAATGCTATGGCTGGACAGAGAAAGTGATGAGGCAGGGAGGAGACAGGAGCTTGGCCCCTTTAGTTCAGAGCAATCAGGGAGGTAAGAGTTGACTGTGGGTGCTCCATTGCTTCTCTGATCTCTCAGCTTTCACCCTGATATCTGACTCTGGGTTTGTATTATTAAGACTAATTAGCTTTGTGCTCCAAGCAAGTGTCCTCATGGTAGGATGAAGCTTGCTTGGGGTATATGCCCAAGAGTGGTATATCTGGAATTTGAGGTAGAGTGATTCCCATCTGGAGTACAAGTCCTTCTAAATCCACTCACAGAAACTCACAGAGAGTAAAGTAGCAAGCACTTTGGGTCCATGGGTCTTCACCATGTCCTCTATGTATATTTTCTACCTTTCCATATGTTAGTTGTAGTTTTATTCATATTTTTGTTGGACTCGTGAGTGAGTGAACCAGTGGGTCACTGATTCTTGTGTCTCCTTGTGGTCTCTGTTCCTCCTGTTGGTTTGCCTGGTCCAACTTGTATTTGATAGTTGTGTTTTGTCTTATTCTAATTTATTCAGTTGTGTTTTGCTGTTATCTCCTAGAAGCCTGTTATTTTCTAATGAGAGAAAGAACCACAGTGGATCTGGATGGGAGGGTAGGTGGAGTGGAACAGGGAGGAGTAGAGGGGAGGGAAACTCTAATCAGGATATATTATGGAGAAAACCCTATTGTGCATAAAAATCATGGAAGGAAGATTCCCAGACTGAAGAATAACACAAAGGAATCATGGTTCACAGAGATATACTGACTCTTATTTTGTTACTAGGTCACTTGAGTATCAGTGCTTATCCACCAATGCCCCAAAGCTAGACCACGATCAGCAGTGAAATGTTATTGCTTCTCCCCTTCCCCTCACCTGACTTTTCATTCCTTCCCTCCTTCCCTCTCTTTTTGCTTTTGTCTTCACTTTATTCAGGTTGCTCTCATTCTCCTCTGCTACCTTTACTTGTTTGCTATTACTCCTTGTCTTTATCTAGGAGTTATATAGTAAAGTCTTATTTTGATCACATTCTTTGTAGTATTCCAATAATTGTTGAGTTTGAGCAATGTCCTTCATTGTAGACTCGGTCATCTATAATCTGGCATCTTCTCTGGTTGTTTTTTATCACTTTTCAGACACCTGTGTATATATAAAATATTTATTTAATGATTTCGTGTGTTGAGACATATACCAGATGACGTGAGAAAAAGGGGGACACAATGTAACAAACCTCTCTTTTCAGAAGCTTACAGCGCATATAGTGAGATACATAAAGCTACAGAAAGTAACAATACATTAGGGTTTTATGAAGAAACAGTTCCCTCAAATTTAGTTATTGGAACAAATGAAGTGATAAATAGTGTGTGGGAAAGTTATGGAACAAGATGACCAGCCTGTCCAAAATTAGAAAAAAAAATACTTTTTAAGTCATGATAGCTAAGGCATGTTTTAAAAGAGAATAGAGGTATGATAAGGAAGGTTTCAGGATACTACCCATGCTCTCAGATATAATAGCATATTCCTAGTCAGCAAGATATAATTATTAATTCCACATGATAGTCTCAAGATGAACTAATAATTTCAACATAAAGTTGAATTAAAATTTTTGGCACTGAATAAGTATTATTCAAGGTATTATTTATTGTTAGCTTGCCTTGTTTTAAACAGCATAAGGTGGTTTATTATTTTTTCCTTTGATTGAAAATAGATTATTTTCTCATCCAATAAATGGCATAAAAATGCTATCACCCTAAAGTGGAAGCCATAAAATATACTCAAAGTACATAATTCAGACCCTTGAAGTCTCAATGAACCCTGAATCAGTCTCCCTGCATTCATATTTGCCTTGATCAACAGTTTAGTGTATGGGGATGTAACTCAGCAGCAGAGCGCATATTTAGCATATATGAGGTCCTCGGATTGATTCTCAGCATCTCCAAGTACTTTTAACTTTCCTGTATTCCTTTTCAGGATGTTTCTGCACAAAGTATCCCAAACTTTAAATTTTGGTTAGGAGATCATATATGCATAGCTAATTATTGGATGACATTGTTCATCTGTCACCATGACATCAGTGTTCATCTATGACTGTGACTACTTTTCCATGGAGACCACCATAGTCTGGTGAGTAGAACGAGGTCATGCCTGCAGGGATATGTTTTGCTCAGAGGAAAAAAAAAAAAGCAAACTCAGCTTTCTTGCTGGTGGCAGTTTCACTAATGAGTACTATTGTTGTTATTTTTTTTTATTGAAAATGGATTGTTTCCTCATTCTTTATATGTCCTAAAAATCTTATCAAAACCCTAAACTGGAAGCCATAAAATATACTCAAAAGTCTTGACGCAGAGCCTTGCAGTCAGTAGGAATGCTGGATCAGTGTCTCTGCATTCATACATGCTTTGGTCAAGGAGGCTGAGAAAGTGGAGATGTAGCTCAGTGGTAGAGCGTGTATTTGGCATATAAGAGGTCCTGGGTTCGATTCTCGGCATCTCCATGTACCTTGTTTTCCTTTTTACGATGTTTCTGCACAAGGTGTCTTTTAACTTTCAGGGTTTTCCTTTTCAGGATGTTTCTGCACAAAGTATCACAGATTTTTAATTTTTTGTTAGGAGATCATATATGCATAGCTAATTATTGAATGAAATTGTTCATCTGTCACCATGACATCAATGTTCATCTATGACTGTGACTACTTTTCCATGGAGACCACCATAATCTGGTGAGTAGAACATGGTCGTGCCTTCAGGATTATGTTTTGTTCAAAAAAAAAAAAAAAGCAAATTCAGCTTTCTTGCTGGTGGCAGTTTCTCTAGTGGGTGTTACTGTTATTTTTTATTGAAAATAGATTGTTTTTTCATTCTTTAAATGACATAAAAATCCTATCAAAATTCTAAACTGGAAGCCATAAAATATACTCAAAGGACCTGACGCAGTACCTTGCAGTCAATATGAATGCTGATCATTCTCTCTCATTCATATGTGCTTTCATCAACGAAGTTGAGACTATGGCAATGTAGCTCAGCAGTAGAGGGCATGATTTATATGTGCGAGGTTCAAGGTTTTCTTTTGCAGCATGTCTCTGCAAAGTTGTCCCAGACTTTATCTTCCTCTATGAGGTTATATATGCAAAGCTAATTATTGGATGAAATTTCTAATCTCTCACAGTGACAACAATGTGACGACATTTCCATGGAGACCACCATATTCTGGTGAGTAGGATATGGTCACGCGGGGCTGGAGAGATGGCTCAGTGATTAAGAGCACTGGCTGCTGCTCTTCCAGAGGTCCTGAGTTCAATTCCCAGCAACCACATGGTGGCTTACAACCATCTGTAATGAGATCTGACATGCAGGCAGAACACTGTATACATAATAAAAAAAATAAATCTTTAAAAAAAAAAGGATATGGTCACGCTTCGAGGGGTATGTTTAGTTTACAGAACAAAAAAGCAATTCCTGCTGGTGGCAGTTTCTCTAATGGGTGTGCTTTCTCGGGTGATAACAAGGGTGAAAAGTTCTTGCTTTGAAAGAAAGGAAGGGAGAGCTGGGCAGAACCATTCCCACTTACTGAACAGGGGAAGCAATGTTGTCGTCATAGAAACCTGGGTTCATTATGGTGACTGTTTTCAATGGCGACCATGGTGATGTCCTGGAAAATGAGCATTCCTAGTGTTTGGACTGAGCTGAGCTTATGGATTCCTGGAGGTGAGCACTGGAATCTTCCTGAGGGTGGAGAGGCAGATGCAGGGATCCCAGACTCAAGTAGGTTCACCCCCACTTCGGGATTTGTAGCCAGTGTGTCTCCAGAAGGAGAGAGACTTGAGACTATTGTGCCTCTTCAGTGTGCTGTTCTGTGCAGGGGTGTGCTGGAGACATTGTCCAGGCCAGCTGTGTAGACCAATTTCTAAACAGTCTTATTAAATAAGAATCACAGAGCCAAATATAGAGGTAATAGCCAAAGAGATCAGAGAACTAGCAAAGAGCCACCATCTCTTCCTCAGAGAGTTTCTTCCCATCTAACTTGTGCTTTTATTGCTTTCCTGTTCTGCCTTCTCATTGGCTCTAAGCCCAGCCACATGACTTCCTCATTACTGCCTGTCTATACAGACCTCCAGGTCTCTATGGTTCGTACTAGGATTAAAGGCTCGTGTCACCACACTTGGCTGTGTCCTTGACCACACAGAGACTCTGCCTGCCATGTGATCTGATTAAGGACGTGTGCTACCACCACCTGACTCCTGTTTATGCCTGTATGACCTCGCTATGTGACCTCTGATCTCCAGGCAAACTTTATTTATTAACATACAAATAAAATCACATTTCAGCATAATTAAAATATCACCAAACAGCTGTTCTGGGGGAGGGATCAGGAGGGACATAAGACAGTGTGAACACACTCTGTGAAAATCAGTATGACAGTTTCTCAGGAAATTGGGAATCGATCAACCTCAAGACCCAGCCATACCACTCTTGGGCATATACCCAAGGAATGCTCAATCATACCACAAACTTGTTTTATTTGTATTGATATAGGTATTTATCAATTAAAATATTCTAACTACTCCATCTTTAGGTTCTAAAATTATTGTTTTCGTTGTCTTTATCAAATTGCATCATTTTAATCTGTATTTACATTTCTGTAGAAATTTAACAGCCTGATGCGGAGTTGGTATTGGTGAGTGTTCCATATTCATCTCCAAAGTCGGTAGGTTGATGTATATCATGGTTCAGACTTTCATATAGCTGCATATAGGATCTACCCTGAAAGTTAGTTTTTAAAAATCTGTTCTATGTATTATTTTCCACATGATTATTATTGCATTGAAGGCGGTGTATTACAATCTATTATTATTCCTGAGCTTTTCCTTACCCCTTGTATCAGTCAGGTTTCTCTAGGGCAGTGGTTCTCAACCTTCCTGATGCTGAGACCCTGTAATGCAGTTCCTCATGTTGTGGTGACCCCCAACCATAAAATTATTTTCATTGCTACTTCAACATTCATAATTCATAACTGTAACTTTGCTACTGTTATGAACCATAATGTAAACATCTGTGTTTTCCTATGGTCTTAGGCGATCCCTGTAAAAGGGTTGTTTGACCTCCAAAGGGGTCAAACTCACAGGTTGAGAACCACTGCTCTAAAGGAATGCAATTGATAGAATTTGGTCCAGCTAGTCCCACAATAGCTGTATCTGGACAGAAAGACCAAAAATCTGGTAGTTGTTCAGTCAACAAGACTCGATGTCTCAGCAGTCCCAATTTGGTGTTGGAGTTCTAGAAGATTCTTAGGGAACTACTATTGGTCTTTGGTCTATATTGGAGTCCCAAAAAATGTAGGTTCTAACACCAGCAAAGGGATGCCTTAGAAATAGGATAGATGAACTTGCTGGTGACAGTGAAGGCAAACAAAAACAAAAGCTTTCTTCTTCCATGTCCTTTTATGTGGTCTTCCAACAAAGGTGTAGCCCAGATTTAGGGTGGGTCCTCTCATTTCAAATGATCCAATCAAGAAAATCTCTGACAGGAGTGCTCAGCTGCTTGGGTTTTAGTTGATTTCAGATGTAGTTAAGTTGGCAACCCAGATTAGCCATCACATTCCTCAGTGAAAAAATTTGCCATGGGACTGGTATATACTTTGAAAAAGTAACATTTTCCCACTAAGCCCATAGCATTATTGTGTGCTTCAAAAATGTCTCTTAATTGCATTTTGTTATTAGCTTTTCTTAAATATCAGAATTTTTATCTGTTTTTTAATCTGTAATTGACCAGTATGTTTTTGTTCATTTTTAAGTGTTCAATGTAACATTGAAATGGATAATGTGCTTTGAAAGGCAGTAGTTTCAGATTTTACCTTAACATGCAATCTGAAAGTTTTTCTTTGCTTGGTAAATTTCTATCCATTTACATTTTTTATAAAATCTATATACTTGGTCATTTAGAATCATCTCTGTTCTATTACACGGACACACATAAGCAACACTCATCTTAATGATATTTGTGAGACCTTCTGCATTCTTGACACAAGGAGTCCTTAATCAGATACATGATTTTCAAACATTTATTTCCCCAGGCAGGGGCTTGTCTACATTTTTCAGCCATAGACTTTGAAGAGTGGATATCTGTCACTTTATGGAAGTCCTAACAATCCACTTCTCAACTTATCAAAAGTGGTTTTTATATCTAAGAATTTTTTTTAATTCATGACTCTGTACATGAAGGTATTTAGAATGGATATTTAGATTGATGATTCTCTTTTAGATTTATTTTTATTTTTCATCCTGAGAATGCTGCGTGTTTGTGTGTGGAATATATGCGCATGAGTGCATATGCCCATGGTGGCCAGGAAAGGACATCAGTTCCCCTGGATCTGGACTTACAGGCAATTGAGAGCCTTCAGGTGGGTACTGGAAACTGAACTCAG
This sequence comes from Peromyscus aztecus, assembly GCA_902168405.1. Classification (NCBI taxonomy): domain Eukaryota; kingdom Metazoa; phylum Chordata; class Mammalia; order Rodentia; family Cricetidae; genus Peromyscus; species Peromyscus aztecus. The sequence goes on from CABHPQ010172353.1 coordinate 11,702, forward strand.
GTCCTCTATAGTGGCAAAGTGCACTTTTAACTCCTGAGACATCCCTCCAGCCCTATTTACACCTACTTTCTCCCAGTGTGATTTCTCGGGTAGCCCAAAGGTCTACAAAGGCATTTTGCTTTCAGAGAAAGTCGGGCACAAAGAAGGATGGATGGGGACATCTCCTTAGTAGCCTGTGCATGGCAGTTGCCAAGACCTGAGGTATCCACATGGCCTTCCATGGTAACAGGAGCCAAGGACATCAAGTCAGACCCTGGCACGGCCCTTGGCAGCAGCCTGGGTCCTGATTTCCCAGAGTGGCAAGAAGACCCTGATGCCACCATGGCCCAGAGTGGCAGGAAGACCACACACCTCAACCTGTCCCTCACCACCTTCACTTCTTCCTTTCCACCTCTTTCCACAGCAGAAGAACCATTCAGCTACTCGTTCCCTCCCAGTTCTTCACCACACATTTTCTCATCGGAATGGCACCCTTGGAGCACCAGGCGGGTACATAGCTGTCTTCCTGCCATGCCGGGCTTTGAGGACCCAGGCTAGTCAGTGGGTGACTGGACCCTGACTGAGTGGAATGGTATCAGGCATGCCAGGGATGTCTTCCCACTAGCCAATGATTACAACTTAAAAAACTGTATATATATTGTAAGCATTGCAGCCTAGATGGAAAGGGATCCTGGCGGTCTGGAACCAAGGAATACCACAAAGTCACCATAAACACAGCAGCTTACAGCTCTGTTCCAGGGAAAGGGTCTCCCAGTGTAACAGCTCTACTCTAGTAGGGGACAGATCCCCAGCAAAGTTGTTAGAGCTTTGCTCAGGTCCCTCGGAGTGTAAGAACTCTGTGCCTAGGGGAAGGAGTCCCCAATGAAACTATTACAGTTCTGCTCCACTCTGCTCAGCACCACTTAGTCTCCAGGACATGTTGTTCCTTCTCTGCTCCACTGCACTCTGGCTAAAGAAGGTCCTCACCCAAATCACATTCAAGGGATTTGCTGGGAGGAAAGAATCCAAGAGGGTGGCTGTCTCTGCCAGGAAGAAAAGGAGCAGCTCCCAACTGAACAGGTACATGGCTTTATATAGTTTTTGTTAGGGGCAGAATTATTCCAGGGCGAAGATTTTCAGGGTGGGAATTGGTCGGATTTCAATCCCTGAGCTTAGACAAGCTCAGAGTTTGACTGGATTTTGTGCTCAATGTATGGTTGGTTTGGTGCTCAGGGACTGTTTGGTTTTCCTGCTCAGAGATTGGTTGGTTTTGGTCAGGGGTTGGTCAGGGGCAGAGTGTGTTTGTTTGGTTCTGGTTTCAGAGCCAAAATAGGTTTCCTTCACTGGCCCTTTTTAACATTTTGGCTCTGGTTGCAGGGCCTGTGAATTGACTCTGATCTCAGGGCCAAGATGTGTTTCTCTGGCTCTGGTTTCAGGGTCAGGGTGTATTACTTCGGCTGGCCCTTTTACCCTACATATATGAGGACCTGTGTGGACATATACTGAGTGGGTGCCTGGTGAAGCCCAGAAAGAGGTATTGCATCCCCTGGGCCACTAAGTGGGTTCTGGGAACACAGCCTAGGTCTTCTGTGAGAGCAGCAAGTCCTCTTAACCACTGGGCCATCTCTGAAGTCCAATATACCAAATTTTAATCACAGTTATTATGATTCTTCTTTGCTCCATAATGGCAATAGACATCTTCTTATACTCAGGTAGGCCCAAGTTTCGTTATTATTTACCAATCCATAAGGTTTCATGTCTATGTTACTCAGGTTCTCAGTCCAACCCACTAACTACCCTGTCTGCAGGCAAAGACAGCAACCTGTCACTATAGACCACTCTACATCTGCTGGAACGTATTTGAATGGAATCAGAGGCTAGAGACATCTGGACTCTTTCATTCATCTTGCATATATGTTTAAATTTATCTGTTTTGTTGCATATGATAATTGTTCATTCTTAATACTAAATGGTGTATCAATGTATAGCTTCACTACAAGTTTTAAAGGTTTATTTTTATTTTATGTGCATATATGTTTGCCTGCATGTTAATTTGAACAGGACATGCATGCCTGGTGCCCAGGAGGCCAGAAGAGGGTACTGGATCCCTTGGAACTGGAATTAGAGATAGTTGGGAGCTGCTATGTTGGTTTGGAGAATTGAATGTCTTTCCCTGTTTGCTATGGTTTAGGTTGTTTTCTATTTCTATCTCTTGTATTGAAATGTCTGAACTTTCCCCATTTTAATGAGAGAGACAGCATATACACAGAGATGAGGGAGATCGCACATACTAGGCCTGAGCCAGCCCTACAGTACCTCAAAGCTGTGACCAAAAAGGACAGTTCCTGTAATCTTCTTAAAACCTACCCTGCTTTGCCCAAGAATGCCCTCAAATGGTAAAATTATAACTGAAAGGACCAAGGAGATTCCAAAACAGGATGCTCAGTCTTCTCTCAGAGATCAGGCCTCAATTTCAGTTTCCTGAGACTAAGCAAGAAGTTTCTGGGAGGGCCATGAACAAAAGACAATCACTGATGCCCCTGCCAGCAGGGATAGGGAGATAGGACCAACCATGCCTGGGCCACTGAGTCAGCCCCCATTGTCAGTACATGCTAGGCCAGCCAGCCTCCATAGCAGCTCAAGGACAAAGCCTGGGCCACTGAGTCAGCCCCCACATTCAGTGCATGCTAGGCCAGCCAGCCTTCATGACAGCTCAAGGACAAAGTCTGGGCACTTGTCCAGGCCTGCCCAAAAATGGATAACTGTAACCCCCCAACTAACCCTAGCCAATTAAAAGCTACTAACATGATTGCCACTCGAATAAACCTATCCTGAATCTGTTCCTATGTAGTCTGTAGACCCCAAGCTCCTCTTGCTTTAAAAACCCTGCCCATTGCTACTCAGGGTCTCTCCTGCTCTGCTGCTGTGTCAGATGGATGGAGAGTCCTGAGTTAACCCAAAATAAAAAGAATCTTTGCTTTTGCATTGGATTTGGTCTCTTGATGATCTTTGGGGTACTCTGGGTACAACAATAACCACAGCCAATTAAAAATGTACTCAGGTAGCTATAGCCTGCTTCACCAATTGTGTTTGAGATGACCAAATTGTTCCTAGATTTTCCCTAGCTTAGCTTAAAAGGGGCCTATGTGCTCCTTTCGGGGTCACCATTTTGTACAAATGGTAGACACCCACATGCTGGAATAAACGCTCTTTGCTTCTACATACTAATTGGGTCTGGGGTCTTCTTCAGCAATTCTCAGACCCTTACAGTAGTATATAAAGTTGGTGTGAATTCATATAAATAAGTCTTTTCAAGAAAATATATCTTCTTTCCCCGGGGTAAATGCTTGGGAATGTGATGGCCAGATCACAATTAATATATCAAGAAACTGAGAAATATTTTTCCAAGTTATTGTCCTGTTTTCCATGGTCACCAGCAGTGGGTATGAGAGTTTCATCCTCCACAACCTTGCCAGGGCTCAGTGTGTCAAGACTTTAGTTATGACTATTTCTGTGGGAGTGTTCAGTGTCCCATCAGAGTTATCTGTTTCTCTTCCCTAACCTTTGAGGATGTTGATGCTGAATGATTCTCTTAGTGGAACATCTATTCAAACTTCTGGACCATTTTTATTTATGGAATTGTCTATTTTCTTAATGGATATTGTTGAGGCTTTCTGTATTCTGGAAACAAGAAGTCTGCCATGTGATACATGATTTCCAACATTTATTTTACCAGGCAGGGAAAATATTTTTTCCTACCATATACTTGTGAGAGGGTACATTTTCGCTTCATGGAAGTCCTAACGATCCAGTTGATCATTTAATGAAAGGGGATTTATTATATCTAAGAAGTCTCGTTCTAATCCATAATCTTGAACATTAAAATGTGTGCTGCTCCAAGCCTTATGTTTAGATTGTATTTTAGATCAATCATCTTTTGGATTTATTTTTATTTTTACTGTATATATGCTTGCGTGTCTGTGTGTGGGGTATGTGCATATGAGTGCAGATGTCTGTGGAGACCAGAAAAGACGGTCAGTTCCCCTAGATCTGGAGGTATAGGCAATTGTGGGTCACCATGTGGGAGGTGAAAACTGAACTCAGGTCTTCTGCAATAGCAAAATGGTCTCTTAACCCCTGAGATGTCTCTCTAGCCCTATTTAGATCAGTTGTTCTTTTTGAGTTGACTGTTGTGTCCTGTGATATATGACTTGTCTGTATTTGTATTTGTGCATGAGGATGTCTGGTTGTCCTGAGATAAGACAGAAAGACAGGGTATTGAAGGGGACAGGAGAGGGGAAAGTGCCCCTCACCCTGTGACCTGGTTTGCATTTTTGTAAACTGAGACTCAGGAAACCTCAACCCAACTCATAGAGCCAAAATTGCCTGAAGATGTAATACAACTATTCCTTAAGACACCTCAAAGTTTTTTTTTTTAAATCACAACAAATAAACTAGGGCCTGAAGTGACTGCTCAGTGTTTAAGGGCAATGGATGTCTTCCAGAAGATCCAGGGTCGATTCCCAGCACCTACCTGATGGTTTACCACTGTCTGTAACTCCAGTTCCCAGAGATCTCATGAACTCTGGTGCCCTCCCTGGGCATTAGGCACTCATGTGGTGCCCAGAGTTACATGTGGAAAATAAAATGCAAAAGCATAACAATAAATAAATAAACTATGCTTACTTAAGGCCAGATTGCTTGTAGCCTTGAGATGAACCCCATTAGCACTCTGTTATCATGCCTAAATCATATAACCACCTTACAATTTAATTTGATGAAAGAAATTCTTGAAGAGGAATAAGATCATTTTAAAAGTATTATTTTACTTAATTTTAAAGCCTGAATTTAAGCTTCCTTTAGACTTCAAACCTTCCCAATTATATTCTTTGAACAATGTAACTTTGAAAGCCACAAAATCTCTCTCTCCCACCCTCCCTCCCCTCCTCACATACACGTATGTAATGACACTTAATCTCAAGTCTTTCTCTAGTCCACACTCAGGTCTTCGTGCATGAACTGTCTTTATTCTAGGTGAGTCTCCATTCAAAGATTAATAAGCTCACTACCTTTGCTTCACTCTGGCTTGTTCTGAAATTCTTTTCTCTGGACTAGTCATTGCTCAAGCTTCACCAAAGTGGAGGACACTGAAGAGACAGGGCACTCCTCAGGTTGTTGGTCACAGTGCTGGGCTCATCTCCTTACCACCACTGAGAGTCCCCGAAAAACGCGTTGAAAAGCATGTGGTTTGTTCAGTGAAGTGTCTTTGTATCTTTTCCTAGAGGCATCCTTTCACATGCCTGTGGCTCCTCCTGTCCTCTCCGTATCCTTTTCTGTCTTGGAGCCATTATCATGCACGTGGTCTTCACTACTCTAGGTTTATAAGGAGTTTTGAAACCAGATGTTCATCCTCCAACTTTGCTCCTTTCCAAGGTTGTTTTCAAGCTTGGTTTCTTCATACTCACTGTGAGTTTCAGAATCAGCCCTTTAGTTTCTTTCTAAAACGTCTGTTAAGGGTTCTGTCGGTATTGTACTGGATCTGCAGGTCATTTTGAGGAGAATAGACTCCTTAGCAATGCTGTGTCTTCAGTCCCGTGAAGACGATGAATCCATAGATCTTTAGTTTCTCTCAGCAATGGTTTGTCCCATTCAGTGTCTAGACACTACATAGAAGTGAGCAGACTTTTCCTAATTATTTCATGTTTTCTGATGGTGCTTTAAGTGACAGGTATTTTAAATTAGAGTTTCCACATATTTCACGGTAAGTGACTGTCTGTGGGTAGATTTTAACCGAGGCTGTTGAAGAATCTTTTAGTTTTGAAATGTTAGGTTACTCACTCTATGATGAAAACGTCCTTCATGCTAACATATATTTATTTGCCTATGTTTCAGTCCAGTATTTTGAAGTTGCAGAGGTTTTGGTGAATTATGAGAAAGGAAACAAATGTCCAACACCAAATTTGGTGGAAAACTACTAAGACAACCATAGGCCAAATGTTTGCTCCAAATGGAATCTGCAGAATCACAGAAAGTCCTCTATCTCACAGCCAGCTCCCTCAAGGAACTGCTGAGGTCACAGGGGGAGAGAGAGAAAGTGATGCATGTGAATATCTGTGTATGTATCCGTAACTCCAGGAATGTTTGCATTGTGAAGAATACTTACAGTTCATCATTTTCATGATATGTAATTTTTCCCACCACAAAAAGGACGAGGTTAGTACTTGTATGTTTTACCTCTGGTTTTCCTGTCAAGCATGCAGATTTTAACAGTGACTGCTGTGGGATTGTGTACAGACGGAGTATTTTATGTATGATTCTTGCCACATCACTTATCACCATTATACCTGTAATGTTGCCTCTGATACCCACTTCCCTGTGCACTTACTAGTCTCCAAGCATTGCTTGTCTTTCAGTATAGTTTCACTTTTTTCTCCTTTGCTTCTTAATGCATTTATTCATGCATTTGTGTCTATCAGTGCTACTCAGAGACCCCCATTTTTTGCAGGAGTGCTCCTTTGCCATCAGTATATATTGTGATTCCTAAATGATCCAATTCTGTGCCAGTGGAAGGACACACATTCAAGCTGACCTGCTGCTCATTTGTTTCCTGCCTAGAATTCTGGACCATGTGACCAGCCCTGGAAGGAAGGAATGGTGCCCATCTCAGTGTTCTGAAGACCTTGAAGATAAAGGTTTACAAATGTCAACTTACAGAGGGTGGCATGTAGAAAGTCTTCCGCAAATGGTAGTTGTCAGTGGCACTTTGACTCCTCCGTCTGTCAATGTCAGGTTCTTCTATGAGAAGAACAGCAGGACTGCAGAGAGAACACGCAGAAAGTTGACAACAAGCTGACATACGCCTGTGTTTCCAATATGTATGAGTCGTCAGGGCCACTGGGGTGTGTGTGTGTGTGTGTGTGTGTACATGTGTGTGTGTGTACATGTACATGTGTGTGTGTGTACATGGGTGTGTGTGTGTGTATGTGTGTTCATGGGTGTGTGTGTGTGTGTGTATGTGTGTTCATGGGTGTGTGTGTGTGTGTGTGTACATGGGTATGTGTGTGTACATGGTTGTGTGAGTGTGTACATGGGTGTGTGTGTGAGTGTGTACATGTGTGTGTGTACATGTGTGTGTGTGTACGTGTGTGTGTGTGTGTATGTGTGTACATGGGTGTGTGTGTTCATGGGTGTGTGTAGGAAGTGTTTGTGAGATGAGCTGAGAAGAGGAAAAATGCCATTGCACAGCTTGTACTGGACTGAACGTAGACAGGCTACTCCATCCCTATATTCATACAGTATATCACATGAGCTTTCTCATCTGCATCACTCTTTTCCATGAGCTTTCTTTCCCCTTACTCTGCCTTCTAGTAGAACCTGAGAGGAAGCTGTGGACTCTCCATTTGTAACCAGCTCCTGGAGAAGAACCAAGTGTGGTGTAGAGTCTTATCAGCATGTTACCAGACCGAGAGTGGTAAGATCATGTGGGACACAATAGGTGAGTCATTTCCTTTTCTCTTCCCATCCCTCTGACCAGCAGTAGTTCATGATGCCATGTAAGAAAGCCTCCTGTGGTATCAGGTGGCAGCAAAGAGCAGCACACTTGGGAACAAGGGCATTAATAGACTCTCCAGATGTCTGAACTCTGCATGGGTGCCTTTAAATGACCAGTACTAGAATGGAAGTCGTTCACATCAGGACATTTTCCAGAATGGGCCATAAATTTCTGCATCACATTTGCAGGTAGTGCTTATTAAAATGGTAGACACACACAAAACACAGCTCAATCAAACCCTGGGATGTGGGGTGGGGCATATTCAGTTCTTTTTGATGGCTGTCCATGTTTAAAAAGTATTGCCAGTGGGTTTGCAATTCTGTGTTCTAGTATATTATTTCATAGACTGCTTAAATCCATCAACATGTTCCCTTGCTGTTCATTTAAATATCAGTGTCTTAGGTGGTATGTGAAACATGCATCAGGTCCTTCAGTTATGTCGTGGTTATCCAGATATTCACACACTGGCCTCGTTTACGGGCACCAGATTCCTGCACTGAGAAGACAAGCAGGCTCCTGGAGTATCGTGTTAGATAATCATGTCAGTATGCAGAGGAAATCAGCAATCGGAGCAACTCCATATATTACTTGTGCTTTAAAGAACACAAAGGGTATAGAACATGGTTGTGATGGGGACTAGGGTCAGTGCGGTTGTCCCAAATGTTCAGTTTCAGGAAGTAGCATTAGACCTGAGTCCTGAATGACAAAAAGAATCAAGGCATGTGCAAACCATGTTGTTGGTGTGCTTGCACTACATGGAGTACAATGGATCTAAGGGAAGAAGTCAAGGCCAGTGGCCAGAGTCTTGGAGACAATGTGTGCACTGCGTGGGGATGAGATAGAAAGGCAGATATATGATGTTTTCCTCTGTGTGTGTCATTTGGATTATAATGTATTGTGGAAGGTTGGTGGGGGTGACATGATTTGATTCTTTTGGTGGAAGGTATCTTGCCACTGTGTAGAGAGTGGGCCAAAGAGGGCAGGATGAGGGCGTGTGTGGAGTCCGCCATTGAAGGGTGTTTCAGAAGACCAGGGGAGGGGTGGAAGTGGTTGGACACCATGCTGCAGCAATGCACAGAGGGAGAGCCAGCCCTGCGCAGCCTCGTCTGGGAGAGCAGTAGGACCTGGACCTGCTGTGCATTTGGCCAAGGCCTCTGCTTTTGTCTGGCCACGTGAACACACAGTGGCTCTGTTTACTAACATCAGTTGTTCGGGTGCTTTTGACACATTCTCAGGATAGTCTGATACCCAAAATAGTTTTTGTAAAAATTAGCAATTTAATAACATATGTCAGTTGATGAATTATTTTCAGATGTAAGCTTTTTTCTAAGTACAACTGTAGCAGCATTTCCAAAGGAATGAGATTCTTTACATTTGTCTAATAAAAAGTGAACACAAAATTTAGTCTATTTTTGAAAATGGTTCTTGTTCTGCAGCCTGTAGTTGTGCTGATAAAGCAAATGAGTAGGTTTAGGGAAAGTAAGAGTGCAATCAGTATCTAGATGCTTCAGCTATTGCCTGTCCCCATGCTTTCTTCAGAAGAAGACTAGCTTTCAAAATACAGATTTTGCCAGGTGGTGGTGGCCCACACCTTTAATACCAGCACTCACGAGGCAGAAGCAGGTAGATCTCTGTGAGTTTGAGGTTAACCTCTAATTCCAGGACAGCCAGGACTACACAGAGAAATTCTGCCTCGAAACTCCAGCCCCCCTCAAACTGCATATTTCAACACTGAGACACACACAGGAACCTTTGAGTGGTCTTTAAAACAGGTATGATCACTAAAAGACCCCCAAATCTGTAGGTGAGCATTGTGACTCTCTTTTCACAGAGTGGGGAGCTAGGCTCAGAGCAGAGTCTTCCTCTGTCTCCTCCTCCAAGAAAAAGCCTGTCTGGTGTTGCAAAATGGGTCCAGGACATGCTGGCTCAGGGAGCCAAACTTGCTGAAGCCAGGAGGGTCCCACATCTCTCCCACTCTAGAGCAGTGGTTCTCAACCTGTAGCCTGCGACCCCTTCAGCAAAACTCTATCTCCAAAACTATTTCCATTAAGATTCATAAGAGTAGCAAAACTACAGTTATGAAGTAGCTACAGAAATAATTTTAGGGTTGGGGGTGACCATAACCTGAGGAACTGTATTAAAGGGCCACAGCATTAGGAAGTTTGAGAAGCACTAGTCTACAGACATCCCAGCACAGAATCCCGGATCTCAAGTAGGTCTGGATTCCTGTACCTTTCTCCCCATATACCTGGGGAGGGGCAGCCCAACATCAGTGCTCCCACACTCCCAGCTTAGTGCGAAGGGAACCCTGTTCTTTCCCCATTATTTGGATCTCCACACACTGTGCTGTATTTTCAGATATGCTCTTTCTCTCTTCATCGCTCTGCTTAAGGATGTGACTGGTCATTTTGGTCCTTGTTTCCTGTTTTGAGATTCCACTGCAGGGTCTTGGTCTTTGGCTCTGCACATAGGACCACGGACAAGACATTAGCAGTGTCCAGTTCCCAGTTGCTTACCTTTGAGGAAGCTGGGGTCTAAGGTAGGCTTGCTGGCACGAGACTTGCTCTCAGGAGCATGATGTCCTTGCCAGAGGCTGGACTCGAGGGTGCTGAAGCACTTAGATCCATACTGCATCTGATACCCTGTCCCAAGCTCTTCACACACGGGCTGGCAGCACATTCGGGGATATTTTTAACGTGCTCCCTAGACATTGCTGTTCCTTTCTTAACTGTGGCAGGACTTTCCCAGCCATGTTGTCGATCTCTCTGGTAGTTTATAGATGGGTATGCTACTGACATGAAAAGAAGTCACTGGTGAATATAGAAAGCCACAGTTTGGGGGCTGGAGATGTAGCTCAGGTAATAGTGCGATTGCCTAGAAGGCAAGGAGTGTTGGGATCTTTGATAATCTGGGCATGTTAGCCCTCCTCTGTAACACCAGCACTCAAGAAATAGAGGCAGGAGGAAAGAAACATCATAGTCATATTGTTTATGTGAGTATGGCTCCCAGCACCCATGTCAGGGAGCTCACAACTGCCTGTAGGTCCAGCTCCAGCAGGAACCAATAACTCTGCCAATCATGTGCATATTCCCATAGACAAACAGACAGACAGGCATATATGATTAAAAATAAAAATAAAATCTAAACAACAAAAAAGAAGAATCAGCTCCAGGGCATTGAAACAACTAGAAAACACAGTGGAATTTAAAATACATGAACATTAAAATGGCTAACATCCTTTAACAGTTTACAGTCTTGTTGGAGAGATGGTTCAGTGGTTAAGAGTACACACTACTGTTGCTGAGGACCCAAGTTCGTTCCCAGCATCCATGACCAACATCTTTGATGGCCTGGAACTCAGCTCCAGGGAATCCAGTGCCCTCTTCTGACCTCTTAGGCACCTGCATTCATGTGTACACACACACACACACACACACACACACACACACACACACACACACA
>CABHPQ010172353.1:22704-48610 GCA_902168405.1 Peromyscus aztecus
ACACACACACACACACACACACACACACACACACACACACACACACAGGAATATACATGATTTTAAAAGGTATGTACATTCTTTTCCTTAAAAATTGTTTACGAATTAAAATAATTCTTGTGATTCATTAAACAAAAATGATCAAATATCAAGCACTAACAAAGACAATTTTCATCAGTGTTGTGTGGCACGTGCTTGTACTTCCATTTCTTTCAACACTGACATCACAGGATCACTTGTGCCAAGAAGTTTCAGAGTAGCCAGAGTAATATACTGAGGCCCTGGCTCAAAATGAAAACAAAACAAAAGCCAGAAATACCTCAGAAAAATGGTAAATTCTTAGACCAGCAATCTTAGATTTAGATTACAGGCTCTTTCAAGAGCTGTGGGACATTTTAAAATAAACTTTTGCAAGGAAATCAATTAGTAAATGACTGAGTGCTTGGGAATTCAGCAATGCACTTGTAGTAAACGGAAAGAAAAATGTTCTTGGGCCAAGAAGAAAATGCAGAGGAATAGAGAATTAAGAGTGTGTTTACATCAAGTGCACACTTGAGCTGGGCTGGTGGGGTGAGCTCAGGAGCCTGGCATGCTGAAGGCTGAGGAGGAGGGTGATGAGTCCCACACTGGCCTTGGCTAAACCGTGAGACACTGAACTAAACACAAAAAGTAAAGTGGGACTAGTAACATTCCATTCCCTTGTGGCAACTGTTCAGCTTAGTTCTGTGAATGGGACCCATCTTCTTTTCATCTGATGCGAGGCTCAACCATGGGCACCACACCAGCCACATTCTTTCTTGTCACAGACACATTAAAGACTAGTATTTCCTACAGTGACTTATTTACTGCAACACAAAGGAAGATGTCAGAAAATGATTACTGTGACTCTGCTCAGATAGCTCATTGTCAGGGTCATTTCACTGAAGACGGCCCTTGGGATAGGGGTAGGATTCCGTCCAGTGACAGACATAGATTTGCCTGTGGTAGTAAATGTGCTTTTGTTTGTTGTTTGAAATGTTGTATCCAGGAAGGAAAAGTACTTTAAAATGTTGTTTTTCGAGACAGGGTTTCTCTGTGTAGCTTTGGAGCCTATCCTGGAAATCACTCTGAGGCCCAAGCTGGCCTCGAACTCACAAAGATCCACCTGCCTCTGTCTCTAGTGCAGGGATTAAAGGCATGAGCCACTACCACCCAGTACTTTAAAACGTAAACTGAGAAAATACTTGTGCTGCGGCTGGTAAAAATAGGGCTGGGGAGATATCCAAATCAGTAAAGGGCTTGCCTTGTAGGCATGAGGACCCGAGTTCCATCCCCAAATGCATAATTAAGAAAATGAAGCAAAACTAAAGCAGAAAAAAAATAACAGGTGACACCTGCTTGCCTGTGAAGGTGGAGACAGCAGGTCCCTGGTGCTTGGTGGCCCGCCTACCTAGCCTACCAGGGTGTTCCAGGCACGTGCGAAAGAAACCTTCTCTAATCAACACTTAAAGGGGGTGGTACCTGAGGTACAACACTGGAGGCTGTCTTCTGTCCCCTGCTACATGCATGTATGCCCACAATACACCTGTACCACACACACACACACACACACACACACACACACACACACACACAAACACACAAACACATTTGATAAAGGATGTATATACCTTCAATACTTCGGGAAAGTATTCATTGTGTTCAGTTTCAACTACATGGACAAATGGAATGGACTCTGATTCTGTATGCATGCATGTGAGTGTTTGTGTTTGTGTTTACACACATGGCTCCACCATCTCTATCTAATGTTGCAACTTTATATTAACCTTAGACCAGGATTGGTTTCTAATCTCAGGTTTAGATTACATATACCTAAGACGTGAATTTCTATATGCCAGGAAAGTATGCAGAGGTGAAAAAAACTGCCCACACTCCAGAGGTAAGGTCCCATCAAGTCCAGTTCACAGCCTGTTTTTCCCTCCCACCCACCCCATAGACTCCATGTGGCCTAAGACTCTCACAGATACAGTTTTCATTATGGCCAGCAGATGGCAGCCAAACTATGTTCCTACATCATTTTCATTAAAAGGGTTGATGTTTTACAGAGCAGCAATGTATTGTTAGGTTGCTTGGAAGCTCTGCAGATGCACTAGAGCACTTTCATTTATGGATTACTGCAAATCTCGTGCTCAACAACTCGCTTTATCTTCCCTTAGTGTAAAGTGAGGAGTGCAGACTGGACACAGAGGGCTGATCTATAGAGAATATGGTGTTCACACTTGAATTACCTGACATTCAGGTAGGTTTCCCAGACTTTCCATCCTCTCTCCAGAAGGGTATGGTACAGCCACCCAGATCCCTCTCTGCCAGACAACTTCACTCTTGGTCAATCAATGGCATTGTGTTGCACTATGCTTGTTGGTGACTTCCAAGAGAAACCTGGGGTTGTGGTAGGTTTTATAAGTACTCTTTTGTGCTTATCATTTTTACAGGCAAATTAGAGTCATTTTGTCCAAGATGTTTTTTGTGTATATGTTTTTGTGGTGTGTGCATGTTGCCATTTACATGTATGTGGAGGCCACAAGAGGACCTTGGGTGGCCTGTTCCATAACTGTCTGTCTTATACACTGAAGACAGGGTTTCTCACTAAACTTGGAAAATAGGCTGGAAGCCAGCAAGTTCCACCCATCTCCCACAGCAGTGGGGTCCCAGATGCGTGTGTCACTGTGGCCAACATTTTTATTTTTGAAAGTCTTGGTGGAAAGGATAGTCGTAGAGTACAGGAATACTGTGGGCCACTGGAAAGGAAGTGCAGCCTGTCGCTACCATGAGAAAAATGTTTTCTATGAGAGCAACAGCAATCTTTTATTTTTGTACTTTGAAACTTCTGGAAAACAGCTAGAGACATACAAGGAATCTGATGTACATTGGTCATGATCCTTGATCCTTGTAACCCAACTTTCTCATTATTACGATCATCTTCTCAGGAAAATATATTTTATTCATTCAAGCGGTAGCTCACTATGTAGCCCAGGTTGGTCTGGAACTCACCATGTAGCCCAAGCTGGGTTGAATTTGTAATACAATTTAGCATACTGTTTGTTTATTTTAGTTTCAAGAATGCTAAGTCCTAGCTCGCAGAACACCAGGTCCAGGAGAATCCACCAGATATCCTGACCCAGCTCCTGCCTCTATGTCACCTTAAGCTTTGGTGGTCCATCATTTGCATGATGGTAGCATTTAATGTCCTTTCATTATCACAGCAAAGGAAGATTTTTTTGGACATTTTCCCCCTTCACACACCCTTTTCTGACCAGACTATGAGATATGGCATCACAGATGAAGTGTAAACTCTTCATAACTTGTAGTCCTGGCACAGAGCACAAGTAGTGTATAGCATCACCTCTGTGAGAATACTGTCCCTGTTGAGGATTCAGGCAACATTTCTGTAGGGGCAAATATGAAGCCACACTCTTCCCTCCCTTACTTGATGTGTGATGCTGGAATCCTGGATTTGCGTTTGCCAGTCTGCTGAAGTATGCATCATTGAAGCAGACAAACAGTGCTCTCTATACAGGACTGATCATTGGAACAACTTAGGATTTAGGAATCAGAGTGTAACAATGTACATCTGGTCCAACTTTTTCCTCCTTCCCAAAGAAGAGAGGATGGTTCAGTAACCCGGAGAGCACACATGCCTCAGACACAATCCGCATATGTTTCAGATATAGTATGTTCTCGCTCTTATGGTGTGTACCAAGCTTTGGGGCCCCTTCTGTGTTGCAGGAAGATCTCCATAGTATTTCCTTTTCTTTACTGTCATTTTAGAGCCACTAGTGTGATATGAGAAAAGGAGTTATCCACTGAGCCCTACAAGGAGGATAATGCAGATAAAAAAGAAGCAGGAATCACAAGTCCATTACCAGCTACAAGACCCTTGTCTTAGTCACTGTTCTATTGCTGTTATGACTAAGGTAACTTACAGAAGAAAGCATTAAATTGGGGCTTTGCTTACAGTTTCAGAGGGTTCATCCATTATCATCATGGTGAGGAGCATGGCAGCAGGCCGGCAGGTGTGGCACTGGAGCAGTAACTGAGAATTTACATCCTGATCACAGTCAGTAGGCAGAGAACAAGAGACTGGGCCTGGTAAGGGCCTTTGAAACTTCACCCCAAGTGACACACTTCCTTCAATGAGGCCACATCTACTCCAACAAGGCCACACCTCCTAAGCCTTCTCAAATAGTGTCACTTCCTGGTGACTAAGCATTCGAATATATGAGCCTATGGGGCCATTCTTTTCAAACCACCACACCACTTCCAAAAACCAAGAGATTTGAGCTCTGCATTTGCCAGGCACCATCTCCAGGATGCCCTACACTGTAACTAAGAGAGCATTAGCAGAGGAAAGCTTCACTTTCATCCCACGTTAATGCTCCCTCATTTTTTTGCAAAGATGATGTGGGAAATTTTCTTTTCTGCATAATGTGACATCCTTCTCTCCGCATTGTGCTTTAATGGGGCTGGGGGTGTAGTATAAATACAACTTGGCCCTTGAGGTTTCCTTTCAAATTCTACAGTCGCTTCCAAGATACAGTCTGAGCCGTTATACCAGGATATCAGAATTGCACATAGCTAGCATTTTGTGAAACAGATCAATTTCTCAGACATGCAAAAATAGGTTGTCTTAGTTAGGGTTTCTTAATTGCTGTGAAGAGACACCATGACCACGGCAACTCTTCCAGAGAAAACGTTTAATTGAGGGGGCTTGCTTACAGTTCAGAGGTTCATTCCATCATGACTGGGAGCATGACAGCATGCAGGCAGACTTGGTGCTGTAGCTGGGAGTCCTACATCTTGACTCAGAGGCAACCGGAAGTTCACTGCTTGTCACACTGAATAAAACTTTAGAAAAAGTCCTCAAAGCCAGCCTCTACAGTGACCCACTTCCAACAGAAGGTGTGGCCCAGATTACAGGTGTGCCCTCGAGCCACAAGGTCTGGATTAAAGGCATGTGTCATCTAGGCTCCTCCAACAAGACCACACTTCCTCCAACAAGGCCACACCTCCTAATAGTGCCACTCCATATGAGCTTATGGGAGCCAAATACATTCAAACTACCACACAGGTGTTCTCTTCAAGTACTTAGTTGAATATGGACCAATGAAAACATTGGACAAACTATTAAAACAGGAAATTGTAAGAACTTTGGTTTCTCACGCTGCCTGAAGAAGCAGGCCAACTGGTGAAAGGAAGTCTCTTGAGCTCTGTGAGCCTTATGACCGGGCACAGATATCCACAGGGAAATGTCCTTTATAAGCAGCTATACAATGAGGTGGTGGGGCATGCAGGTAGGCAGTTGTACTAACAGTCCCTATCACACAATACGTTTCTAATACTCTCAAAGAAGTCAATTATATGCCCAGCCCCTGGGGAGCTAAAGAGATAGATGGTTCAGCTGGTAAGAGCATTTCTTGCTCCTCCAGAGGACCTGAGTTCAGATCCCAGCACCGATGACAGGAAGCTCAGAACTGTCTGTAACTGCAACTTTGGGGATCCAACACCTCTGGGCAGTGACATTCACATACACAGCCCTCCCCCCATAATTAAAACTAAAATCTAAAGACAAAAACAACCAAAGAAAATTGGGAAAATTTGGTACTTATTGTAGGCGAAAGTTTCTCTCACACCCACCTGTCCCCAAATACCTGGCAGCTGCTTCCCAAATAATTGACTCAGAGGCTTAATATTACTTATAAATGGTCAGCTAGTAGCTCAGGCTTATTGTTAATAGATCTTACACTTAACCCATAATTCAGTGTTTTATTAAACCAATCCTAGTGACAAATATTTACAGTGTACAAGAGCATTGTCCCAAAGCAACTTGTCCTATTATATTTTGAGGGAAACTTTTGTTTATGTTTATAAAAATTATACCATTTCATGGTGAGAAAAACAATCTCTTAAAAATGGAGTCAGGTGACATCTGATGATTCATGTGAGAATTGCAGAGCTTCAAGCCAACTAACTAGCCAGTTGGTCTGTAAGCAGGAAATCTGGGGCAGGTGAGGGGGGTTGGTGGTTCCATGCATTCAGGGCAACAGAGAAATCAGTACTCTCAGGGTCCTGGCATCTTCTGGACATAACAGGAAAGCTTTTGAGAAGTTACTGGTTCTATTTATTTTTACTGGTTATCTCTAAAATGAGTCTATGGGTCCATACAGAACTGAAATCCTTCACAGACTATATGATACATAGAAGGACCTCAACACAGTCCATCCTGGCCCAGCTTTCTCCTTCCTGCCATAGAAATGATGAGAGTGGCTAGAATCAAACAGTATGACTGACAATGCAGACCACCTGGAAGTGTAGCAATAAGAATTAGCACACATCCATGCTTGCATTGAGATGAAAGCTTTGGAGCCATTATTGTGATGCAGGGTGATGTTCATGATGGGTTAAGGAGGAAAGATCATTAGATGGTTTCTTTATTCCACATTAACTTCTGTCTTCTTGATATATAGTTGAGTATCAGAACATTGATATTGATATTGATAATACTGATATTCAGTATCAGATTCCCACTTGCTGATACTTGACAGGAACATACTCACACATGAGAGAGGGAGAGAGAGAGGAATCATAGGCTCCTGGCCTTTACAGCCAATTCACTGTAGCCTAGAGATTCCTGCACTGGGATGCCCTCTGCTCCCTTAGCTTCTCCACAGACACAGGGTTGCTGGCCGAGCAGGCACAAGCATCCAATAGCATGAGCATGGCAGTTTTCATTGACATAGGAGACTAAGAAGTGCCCTTTGCAGAAGTAGAATCTCATTCCTTCCCCTTAGTTGACTTTGTGTGATTCCTCATTAGTTGTTGTTCTGACATGTGTAAATTGGGGAAATGGTGCTTTTTTCCTAGAACTGTTAGGAGAGAATAATGTAAAACATATGATTGTTGAGATGTGTGCAGCTGTCAATGAAACCATAGATACGATAGATTAGGATCCAGATTCCAACTTTTCTTTCTTCTGGCAAGTGTTCCTGAGATTCCTGTAGTCAGGTCATCTGGGACTATTTTGATATGAGTAGCCATGCTACTGTGACTGATCTTGTACATATTTTGGGGATACACATGCTTGGGACTCTCTCCTCCACATTGCCAAGTGAGCATTAGTTGTGGAAGTCTCACATTTTGCCTTGTGTCAGTGTTGTCTTGGTTTTCTTCAAAGAAAACCAGCAATGTACAGAGTTTTCTTCTCTTATATTTTCTTTTTAAATGGGGTGTTTAATTGACATAATTCAGTCATCAGAGTTTCCCTTTAAACCCTGGAAGTACTCCAAGGTATATCTGAGGCATAATGTGAACTAAGACAAATATGAGAAAGCATGATAGGAAAAAACAAAGAATAATCCCACTTTCTAACACCAAAATGTCATATTAGCAAGTACTAAAGTTTAGAGAAATATGTGATTTGCTTGGACATACAAAAACAGACATCCTGGTTGTGGTTGGAATATACAGTAAAGAAAAGATTCAACAGTGAATATGAACAATGCCGAATTCTCATGCTGTGTGAGGAAGCAGACAGTGGGTCCTACTTGTGACTGTGGTAGTTTGATGTGCCAACTTGACTAAGTCAAGGAAAGATGGGCTAGGTTTGTCTGATGGGACCGTGAGAATACTTCTAGAAGAGACGAGCATTTCAGCCAGTAAGACTGAACAAAAGACATCTGTAATCATCAGTGTGAACAGGCAGCCTCCAGGCACTGAGGGCACAGACAGACTGACAGAGGTTATCCCCTGTGTAGACTGGTGTAGGATGAGAAACTGCTCCTTTTCGAAACTGTGAAGAACAGACTCTTTTCACGGCAGCATGCTCCTGATCGCTTCCCCTCTCCATTACTGAATACTAATGATTTTAAAAAGCCAGAAATAGGATATTATTTATATTCTTAAATACTGTTGTCTGGTTTTGGTTTGCTTTGGTTTGGTTTGATTTGTCGAGACTGAGTTTGTCTGTGTAACGCTAGCTGTCCGGGAAGTCTGCTACATAAACGAGGCTGGCCTGGAATTCAGAGATCTGCCTGCCTCTGCCTGCCAAGTGCAGAGTTTAAAGGTGTGCACCACCACCACCCAGTAAATATTATTATATTAAGAGAGACATTTTTATTTGAAAATTGAAATCATGTACTTTGGTGATAGGGTAGTTTGCTAGCTTGTGCAGTATCTGGATTCAATTCCCAGGACCACATGCACACATACACACACACACACACACACACACACACACACACACACACACATCAACAGTGCTTATTAATCAATAATAAAGTTTTTTTTAATAATTTCAATCTTTAAATATATTTTCTTCATTCCTACAGAAATATACATCTTCAGAAGGGGATGATCCTTTAGTCAAGGGAACCAGATAATATGGTGGTCTATTAGTATTATATGTATCTGTCCACAAGACAGCACATCCAGTCACATTACAGGTGCTGAAGGGAAGGCACATCTTCTTAGACAGCCCTTCTGTTCCTTCTCTACTGTTTATTTTCTTAGGTATCTGTGAAGACAGTGAGATGAACTAATTCCCAACATGCTTCTCCTGCTCTATCTCCAATGAAGTCCTTTGAATTGGCAGCACGCTCCCATTTACCTACCTAATTAGCCCAGCAGTGACTCCACAGGAGAGAAAATGTAAGGGACTCCATAGAATCACACCCCGATCCCTATTTCCCAGAGCAGAAACTGTTAACACAGAGGGACTGTGTTTCAAATCTGAGTAACAATCTAATTTGTTCCAAGGCCCAGGGGACAGTCACCATGAGAGTTAAAACACCTTCACAAGACTGTCTTTATGTAACTAAATATGATAGGAGAAGGCAAGATGCATGCAGGCCTAGCATGTGCAATGCAAACATGAGACCATGTTCTAAACAGACGCTATCCCTAAAGCAGCCTAGGGCCTTGAATGTCAGCCAGAACACGGGAAAATCCAAACTCTGGTAACCCCACTTGTTGTGTATGTTTTCTTTTCTTGGCCATGATTGTCCACATTAGGTTCTGAATGTACAAGCCAGGTCCAAATAAATGCAACAGAATGAGAGACACAATTAGGCCTGGAGAAATGGAAAGGGTTACCTGAGGCTATCCCGAGGAACTGTTTAGGTTAATTGGCTACAGAGAATCTCACAGGCGTGTCCCAAACTGAGCCGAAAGGATAACATTGAATGTGGCCCAACACAAAATTATAAACTTTCATAAACCATTACAGGACGATATATTTACATTTTTGTGACAAAGTATGAACTTTGTAGATGACAAGGTTGTGTTTCAATGAGGAAAATTAAGACACCTCCAGAGGGAAAAGGTTAATTTAACCTTTCTTGTGTGAATTCGTAAATCACAACATCACATTGTACCTAAAGAATATACACAGTTATGATTTAGCAATTAAATAAAAATCAGTGAATAAGTAAATTGATTAGAAAATGGATTCTGCTAGTGTTCCATGCAGCCAATAAAATGGGAAAGTCTGAAAGATGTAAAAAGTCAGCATAGCCCAGGCCCCTAACCATTAAGATGAATACTCTTTTCTTATGTCAGGGCTTATCTTAGTTAGGGTTTCTATTGTTGTGATGAAACACCATGACCAAAAAGCAAGTTGGGAAGGAAAGGGTTTAAGTAAAGGCTTACACTTCTACATCATAGTCCATCATTGAAGGAAGCCAGCACAGGAACTCAAAACAGGGAAGGAACATGGAGGCAGGAAGCTGATGCAGGGGCCATGGAGGGGTGCTGCTTACTGGCTTGCTCCTCATGGCTTGTTCAGTCTGCTTTCTTGTAGAACCCAGGACCACTAGCCCAGGAATGGGACCACCCATAGTAGGCTGGGCCCTTCCTCTTCCATAACTAATCTTAATTAAAATGCCTTACCGCTGGATCTTATGGAGGCATTTTCTCAGTTGGGGTTCCTTCCTTTCAGATAACTCTAGTTTGTGTGTCAAGTTGACATAAAGCTAGCCAGCATAGAGCTGATGTTAGCACAGGCTAAGTAATTCCTAATGGTCCTATAATCATGGACAGGCCTGGTACTGGGGACTTGGGCCTCCTGATCTCAGTGTTTCATACAACAGCCACCCCTTTACATGCTGTTATTCCGTCATCAAAACAGAGAGCAAAAGCATATAGTGAGGAAGGACATTAAAAAGTATACTGCAGTGAGGGGAGGATTTGCTTTATCCTCCACACCAGGTAGTGTGTACCACATAAAGATAGCAAAGCTTTCTATCATTAAATATGAAAGCGTATCCTACCTAATCATAACTAATTAATATGCTGGATGTGTTTGTACATTGTCCTGTCTTGTGTAAAGATTAACAAAGGGGAGGCTAATACATATATTTGGTATAGTATTGTGTGTCAGACATTACACATTTTCTCCTCACAACAGTCCATGTGTTATCAATGTACCCATTTAACAAATGACTTTGATCAAGTTAGGAAAGAATTACACAAAAAGGAGAGTCTAATATGTCTAGGGAGAGGCAGGAATCAGGATCTATATGTGTGAATATATGTGATATATGAAATGTATTCATTACATGTATTATTTTGAAAATTGAAATCACTTTTTAAATTTTGTTTTTGAGGGAGGGTCTTGCTAGGTAGCCCTCTAGTTGCCCTGGAACTCACTATGAAGATCAGGCTGGCCTCGAACTTGCAACAGTTCTCCTGCTGCTGTCTCCCAAGTACTGGGGTTGTGGGTGTGTGTGCCATCACACCTAGCTTGGAGTCATATTTGTAAGCAGTTGCCTACTTAATTCAGTATGGTAATCAAACATATAAATTTGTGATTTAACAATTACTTTTGACATGATTTTGAAAGTTTAATGTGTGTGTGTGTGTGTGTGTGTGTGTATATATATATATGAACTACGCATTTTTACCACCAGATATTTTTGTACTAGTAAGTAGTACTTTTCCCAGTCAAGATGTTAAATAAGCCTATTAAAAAGTTAATGTTGAGGGCAGCGAGATGGCAAGCCTGTAAAGGCACTTACCTCTAAGCCCAATGGCCCTAGTTTGATTCCTAGAACGCGACATGGTGGAGGGTGAGAACCTACCCCTACCAGTCCTCCTCTGACATCCACGCATGTGCTTTGGGATATGCACACTCTGCCCACAATAAACAAACAAATAAATGTAATAACTTTTTTAAAAGTGAATGTCTGGCTGGCAATCAAAGTTAGTGGTAGAGAGAGCACTTATTAGGTATTTGGAAAGTCTTGGGTCTGATTTCTACCATGACACAAAAAGAAGTTAATTAAAAAAAAAACCTGGGGCTAGAGAGATGGCTCAGAGGTTAAGAGCACCAACTGCTCTTCCAGAGGTCCTGAGTTCAATTCCCAGCAACCACATGGTAGCTCACAACCATCTGTAATGAGATCTGGCACCCCCTTATGTATACATAATAAATAAATAAATCTAAAAAAAAACCTATAAAGAGGAATAATGCACTGTATACTACTTAAACAAAAACAGCAAATAAAGTAGATTTCCTGTGGCTGGGGGAAAATCTCAGTGTCTGAACATAGGTTTAGCATGTACTAGACCCCAGTTCGATTCCCAGAACCAGAAATAAGTACAATGAAATACACAGCCTAGTAAAAGACCTTCTGCAATTTTCTATATGAATGATGAGTTTATAAACACTAGGACAGAACTGAGCCCAAATAACCACGTATGTTGACCATATTAAAATGTAAGTGGGGGCCCTAGTATGATGGTGCCTGGCACTGCATCTGATGACCTGAGTTGCGTCCCCAGGACCCACATTGTGGGAGCAGAGAAATGACTGCTGCAGGTTGTTGTCTGGATCACACATTCCCCTGCCAGACACACAAAATAAGCAAGCAGATAAATAACTGTAAAACATGTAAATGGATATAACTTATCAAGAAAAAATGTCCTTATTGCCTATTGAAATAGAATCCAAAACTATTGCTTTTCAAGACATAAACCTGAAACAAAAGGCATTCGAATGTTAGCTTGAACACTTAAAAGTAAGTGAACAATTCCATCCAGGTACAAATAATTAGAAACCAGGATTTATAATCTTAATGTTTAAGAGAGAACTACAATCAAAATGCAATGAAAGTATTTTGAAACACACAATAATGTTAGGTCTAAAATTCATTAGGAAAATGTTCATACCTATATTCCAGTCATACAGCAAAATATTGATTGATGCAAAACTACAAGGAAGTATAGAAAAACTGATTACCAATTGCAGATGAATGTAACATACTTTTCTCAATGTAACAACAATCATGTGAAAATAATTGATTCATCAATGGGAAGACCTGTATAAACTAGCCTGACAGGCAGATCCCATAGGAGGACATATGTAACTCTTAAGTCTGATACAAGTTAAGATATTTACTTACTGACATAGGTGGACATAGAACATTCATGAACATTGACTCCATATGAGACTATTAAATCTTGGACACAAATACAAATACCTATCAAAATTATGGAAGTTAATGAGAACAACGATGAAAACATTTTAGAATATCAAACTAGAGCAGTTCAAATATTTTTGGGGACAAAGTCTTAGGAGAGGTGCTGAGGCTAGCTACACAACCAAGTATGCTCTGTCTGCCCTGCGAAGGAATGCTAACATATGGAGTCCATCTCTTTACTTTAGACAACATAGCTGTGTAAAATTTTTGTAACGCAAATTATAGGGCATTATTATCTTTGAAATTACTGATTCACTGTATAGTTTACCGTCTATCTAAGTATACACTGGAATCACTACTGTAGGGCAAAAGGGCCAGCCTAAAATAAAAACACAGCCTGACCCTGAAACCAGAGTCAAAGAAACACATTTGGGCCCTGATACCAGAGCCAGTGAAAGAGACACACCCTGGCCCTGAGACCAGAGACAAAAGGCTAAAAAGGGCCAGGGAAAGAAACACACTTGGGCCCTGAAACCAGAGGAAAGAAACACACTCTGCCCCTAACCAACTCAGCACAAAACTAACCAGTCCCTGAGCAGGAAACCAAGCATACGCTGAGCACGAAATCCAGCCAATCTCTGAGCCTGTCCAAGCTCGGGCATTGAATCTGACCAATTCCCATCCTGAAACTCTTCACCCTGGAAAAACTCTGCCCCTAAGAAGCCCTATATAAGCAGTATGCCTGTTCAGCCTCTGTCCTGAATTTCCCCTCCCCGTAAATCTCTTGAGTGAGGTTTAGGTGAGAACTTCCTTCATCTGAGCAGAGCAGAGTGAAGCAGAGAAGCACAGTGGCAACTTTCGCAGAAGCCAGAGCAGAGTGGTGCAGAACTGTGATACTTCAGCTGGGAAAACCTTCCCCCAGCAGAGCAGAGTTGTTACACCCCTAGGACCTGAGCAGGACTGTCACAACTTTTTTAGGAAACCCTCCCCTGCCAGAGCAGAGCTGTTACATTGGGGAAGCCTTTCCCTGGAGCAAGGCTGTAAGCTGCTATGCTGTGTGGTGACTTTGTGGTATTCCTTAGCACCCGACTGCCAGGATCCCTTTCCAGCCCAGCTGCAATGCTAACAACTACTGTTTAAGCTGGAGTTAACAGAAAATACCAGTGATCCTATGGGTGACCTCTTGCACCCTGCCCAGTTTTACCGAGGGAGAAGCTAGTCCCAGAAGCCCTACCGTGTCTTATTTTTCCTCAAATGCTACTCAACATGGAAAGAGTCCAGGACAGCACACTCCCTTAAGGACTGGATCCTACATCTCTGTTGCTCTTGAGCCACCCCGGGCCCTGAGTTCCAAGGCAGTAGCGAGTCCACTTAGATCAATGATCCCTGCCTCTCTCTACCTTGCAAGGATGCCCACCTCAGGGCATCCACAAGAGAAAGCAGAAGGGACCCCATTCCTTTAATCAGGACCCTTGCTCCTGGTCAAAACCTGCCCAAAGTTAAAAAAAAAAAAAAAGTGTCGGGTTTCTATGGCAACTGGGATGCTCTAGTCTTTGCTGGTCTTTGCTCATCTTCGTGAAACCGGAAATGCCTGTGTGCCCACCCACCCCCCCTTCATGTTTTTTCCTGTTTCTGAGAACAAAGCACCTTTCACCCTTGAGGCCACCTGAGAAAACGTTTATTAGAGAAAGTGGATTAGGACGCAGGCCACTGACAGAATTAAAAGTATGTTCTTAGCCGCAGAACGAGCTCAGAAAACCCAGATTACTTAGGCAATTTAAAAGACGTTTTGGTCGCCATAATGACGTCATGTTTCTAGGGCAATAGCGAATCTAGGCTTGTTAGACAATCTTAAAACACCTCCACATGGCCCTTTTTTCAGTGCCCTTGCCTGTCCCTGAAAGTAAAACTCCTTAAGGTAACCAAAGAAATCATAGTCATTTGAGAAAGCGTGCCACGTTGCATTCTATTAGCAGAACTCTGTGCAAGTTGTGGAAGCAAAACATGTTCTCAGCAGCAGAATTCTGTTTTTAGTAGATGACGCACATCTAACTAAAAAGTTATGGGTCATCTTGATGATGTCAGGTTGCTGTGGCAACAGCGACCTGCAGCCTTCACCTCCACTCTGGCACTGCTTGCACACAACCTTCCCTTCTCTCCCTTCTCTTTCCCTGAAAGCAAAACACTTGCTCTTTTGCAGGCTACCATCTTAAAAGGGGATGCAGACAATTGGCAAAATTCTGCTCAGTTCTGGGAAAACAAACACGTGTCTGTTTGCAGGAATTTTGTTTGCTATCACTGTGAATATAGGGGACTTTTATCGTCAGAGAGACCCACATGTATTTATTATGGAACTGCATAGCCTGTGTTCAAATCTAGCCTTATCACGACCTTCTTTGCATGCATCAGTTCCCATTTATTTAAAGTCAGGCAATAGCTCCCTCTGTCTCAAAGGTTGTGAGAAATTTTTGAAAGCATAACATCACTTAGTGTCAGATAACAAGGAAGTTACTGACAAATATTATTGTATATCATTAACGTTCCTATCACCAGTGCTATTATTATGGTGATTGATACAGATAGGCATGGATTAATATTCATATATGACTTTCATCAAAGATGAAGAGGCTATGTCATTTGCATTCCTTAAAAAGTATGAGTTATTGGGCTGACATCATGGTTTAACAGGTAAAGCACTTGCTGCCATGATGAACGGAGAGAACCAACTCCCAAAGATTGCCCCCGACCTCCACACATGGGCTGTATTACTAATTTTATTGGTGTCCTATATTATTGTAAATGATACCTTATGCTCTCTTTTTAAGACAAAATTACATTTATTAATGTATGTGCATGGCCACAAAAAGATCATATTTTTCTCATTACATTTCCCCTGAACTTTCCTAAGCCAAGCCTCTTGAATTGGCTGAAGGCATCTCTGGTTACCCACTGAGTAGAGTATTAGGTTTGAAATGAGCTGACCCCCAGGTGTTCTTGTTTTGAATGCTTGTTCCCAGCTAATGGCTCCATTTTGGAAACTTGTGGCAACCTAAAGATTTGGAACCTGGTTGGTGAAAGTAGTTCACTTCGGATGCTTCTTTGGGAATGGGTCGTCCTACTGAGCGCTCAGATTCCTGTCAGGCACGTGATGAACACGTTTTCTCCACCACACACTCCTGAGGTCATGTCATAATTGATCATCAGTCTTCTCCATGGTGGACTGAACCAGGATTAAACCTTTCCTCCTGGAAACTTTTGTCAGGTGTGTTGGTCACACCTCTGCGAAAAAATCTCTTCATTCATAGCATGCTAGCAAGAAAACGTTTGCGACTGTCTCCTTTGCTATTGTGTACGCTAAGTTAGCTGTCTCCTGAAGGGATTGCTTTGTTACCATCTCTTGTCTCATTGTAGGAGTGGTAGGACTACTGGCATGTAATCTAGCTTTGTCTGAACCCTGGGGATTTGAACTCAGGTCTTCATGCTTTTATGGCACACATTTATCCATGGAGCCATCTCCTCTCCCTCACATTTGCTTCTCACTGCTGTATTCTGGAGTCTGTGATTCAAATTCTCTCTCTCTCTCTCTCTCTCTCTCTCTCTCTCTCTCTCTCTCAGTTTTTCAAGACAGGGTTTCACTGTGTCACCCTGACTGTCCTGGAACTCACTCTGTAGACCAGGCTGGCCTCAAACTCACAGAGATCCTCCTGCCTCTGCCTCTGCCTCCAGAGTGCTGGGATTAAAGGCGTGCACCACCACTGTCCCGAGCTAAATCTTCTCATTAAGAGTTCTAGGATGTTTTCTTTCTGAACCAGCCGCCCTTCTTCTAAGGTTCTATCCCAAAGGCACAATAAGACACAATGCACAAACATCAAAAGGCTAAATAAATAAACATACGGTCTTTCCTTGTAAAAATAAATAATAACAGAAGAAGACAAAAAATAATA
Source organism: Peromyscus aztecus (assembly GCA_902168405.1). Lineage (NCBI taxonomy): Eukaryota > Metazoa > Chordata > Mammalia > Rodentia > Cricetidae > Peromyscus > Peromyscus aztecus. The sequence goes on from CABHPQ010172353.1 coordinate 39,101, forward strand.
TAGACGTTCACCAATGGGAGGGGAGTCACTGAATAAGGCAAGATACATCCACATCCTATACTATAATGCAGGTATAATAATGCAGGATTCATTTTCTCTACTGTATAAGTGATCTTCAGTGTATACTACTAAGTGAAGAAATTAAGATATGGGGAAATGTCTAGAGAAGCTACTATACAATACCGTGGCACTGGTTAGCCATACACAGCCATTCAAATTTAAGATTAAATGCATATGAAATTAAAATTCCATCTTCCTATCATACTCATCATATTTCATGTATCCATATTTCATATATTCGGTGTCCAAAATTTAAAGAAACTTAAATGTAAAACAAAACAAATAAGATTTATGCTCAACTTCACAGGGTCCTAAAGTAACAATTTTTTTTGAAAAGGGGAAATACTGCAAAAGAATTACATATTTACCTGAACCTTCTTTGCATACCAGTGTTTAGCAAAGTTGGTGAGAAGTTTCTGTAATAGAAAAATCCTAAATAATAATACACAAATCCTTATAAAATTACAATATCACCCCTTTACAAATGAAGATCTACCCAACATTCTTCCTTGTTTGCAAAAAATTTGGCGTGTAATCCGGATTAGAAATTTTATGATGACTTGGTCAGTTACTAACACTTGAGCCACGTGATCAGCTTCGTTGTCATCAGAAGAAAGACAACTAGAATAGTGAGTTCTTAGTGAGACTGTAGGACCAAACATCACCACATTTGAACTATTTTTTGCCAAACTGAGTTTAGTGTAGCCTCTAAATTCAATGTGAATTTAAAAGGTATAAAAGTGACCCAAATAATATATGGCATACTAAGGGTGAAATCAGCAAACTCCATAGGACAGAAGACAGTCTCTTATGGAGGTTGCAAAATAAAAGACTTTTAATCAAGCATTATTTTGGGTGTGTCTTTGTGGAGGAAATTAAACTTGAATTTGTGAACTGAGCACAATAGCTTGCCTTCTCAGATTCACCGCACCTAAACGACTGATGTCCTAACTAGAATTGACAGCTGAATTGACTGCTTGAATTGAGTAAGCTATCTTCTTTTGCTGGCTTCAGAACTGAATGAAAACGTGACATCTGAGCTGGGAATTCGAGCATTGGCTCTTCCAGTTCTTTGCCCTTGAGATTAAGCTGTAACTATTCTATAGGTTATCCTTTATTTATAGCATGACTACCTAATGGTTGTGTAAGCCTATATGGTATTACATATATATGGTCCTCTTTGGATATGTTTCAATTGAGATCATGGGCTAATAAACAGGGTAGAGGACACATGGTTGTTACACTTAAAAAGGACTTAACACTTTAGAGATTTACCTATTAAAACTAATGGCAGCTGAGCACAATGGCACATGCCTTTCATGTCAGCATTTGGGAGGCTACTCCAGGATGATCAGAAACTCAAGGTGATCCTCAAACCCCTTCTCAAACAAAACAAGGGCTGGAGTTGTAGCTCAGTTGATAGAGTGCTTGCCTAGCAGTTGTGACACCCTGGAGTCAATCCTCATCACTACGAAAAACCAGCCTATCTGGTGCATGCCTGTAATCCTAGCACTTAGGCTGTGGCGGCAGGAGAATATGGAATTAAAGGCCACCCTCAACTAATTAGCAAATTCAAGATCAGCCTGGGATACATGAGCCACCCCCAAATCTAAAAATATGAGATACCAAAACATCTGCACAAACAAATAGATGGACTAGATGAATTGCACCAAGTGTTGGCAAGCATGTGGAATACATGGAGTTCTTGCCTGGAAATATGGACTAGAACAATCATTCTTAAATCCTGCTTGGCAGTATCTACTGATACAAGTATATACAAATTGTATGAGTCAGAAATGCCACTTACAAAGGAAATCTAAACCACAGATGGGTTTTGGAAGTCTCTTTAGCTGGACACCAGGGGAACATGCCAGCAAACAGATTCCTGATTTCAATCTTGACAATGCTATGCTACCATACTCCATAAGAGTGCTACAACAAGACAGCTCTGCCCTTTATAGCTTCTGTTGTCATCTATGATATCATGGAACCTATCTATAATGTTAATAACTCTGCTTTTAGAAATTTACAGAGTGGCAAATGTGAACAATGTTGGCCTGTGAGGGTTGAAATTAAGAAGGAACCATATAGCTTTGGATTGTCCAGATGTGTGACCAGGAATTTTGTCATACATCACTGGAAATCTTTAAGAATGAATAATAGAGGCTGAGTATTGTGGTTCATGTGTATATTTATGTTCCTTGGGAAGCAGAGACAGACAAATCTCTGCTAGTTCAAAGCCGGCTTGGTCTGCATAGTGAGTCCCAAGACAACCAGGGCTACATAGTGAAACCCTGTCTCCAAAAAACAACCAAAAGTGAGTAAGAGCTAGAGAGAGAGCTTAGCAGTTAAGAGCACTTGCTGCTCTTCCAGAATTTGGTTTCTAGTACCCAAATTGGGTAGCTGACAAGTGCCTGTAACTTTATATCCAAGGAAACTGACACCCTCTTCTCTCTGCCATGAGTGTCCATGCAGACATAAACACAATTAAAAATAAAACCAAATCTTAAAAAGGAAGACAGAAAAATAGGTGTGGATGCTGTGATTGTTAAAATGCTTAGATGAGCACAGTGAATCCTAAGGACTCAGTTTAGAGATGGGAATCTTCTCAGAAATGTCAAGAATGTATCCATGGATCCACAGATTTGGGGTTTCACCTGGGGCCCGGGATCATGTGGATCTCCTAAGCATCACTCCAGTTTCTAATTCATAAGACATGGACCAATTTCAAATTGCTAAGAAAGACCTTCCAACCTTCTGGGATAGTTGGGTCCCCGCCATGAGAGGTGTTCAGCTCTCAGTGTGGTCACCCACGCCCGTACCTGAGTCCAACACCTGGAGGTGGGACTCTGCCTTTACATCACATCATCTCAGCCACCACTAAAAGGGCATTAAAAGGGGGAAATGGCATCAGGTTTCTGTGGCAACTGTGGTGCACATGATGTCCTACAAATTGAAAATGTCTCCACCCACCCCACCCTTCTGTGACCTCTCATTCCCCTGAAAGCAAAACATCTTCACCCTCCAGGCCACCTAAAAAACCATCCTCACTAGGAAAGAGTAGGCCAGGATGCAGGCAATTGACAGAGATGTCCAATGTTAGTGACCACAGCAATGTCCTGTTGTCAGGGAGGCTGCTGCCTTTAAATGCGACTTTGGAGGAGTATTATCAGTACAGAGACCTGAGGATATCTCCTCGTGAACTTTTAGGTGAGCTAGCCCTCCAAAGGAAGGAAGACACACAGTTTGCCATCTGTTGCAAAAGGACTAAGAGACTGTCCATAATCACAAAAGTGATTGATTCGGGAACAGCAGAACCTCACTGTTGTTTCGGAGTGGCAGGCCTGAAATAATAGGGAGATGCACAATCATTTCAAAAGTGCATCCCAAGGAACTCTTATTTTCCATTCCACATGTTCTCTTCCACATGGGAAGGTGCGTTTGTAACTAACACACATCTAGCCTCACTATACATTCATCTCTTCACCACGACAACAACAACTTATATTACTGCAGAGAATAAAAGGAGAAACAGCCCAGGTCCTCTACTTTCACCCACACAGGTACGAAGGTGAGATTTTCCCTTTAATAGGCAGTTGAGTAAATGTTTGAAAGTCTACACCCCACCATATACAATAACTAACACATTATCCATAGTCAAACTTGTAACAATGCTCCAACCACCCTTCCTGGAGTAAAGAACTACATAATACCCTATAGTAAGAGTCCACAGTAAAAAGATGGGTAGGAGGTTCATGGAAACCACATTGTCAATATCCACTTGTGCTCAACAAAACAATAGCTATTGAATATCTCCCAGGATTCTTCTGTATGTTGACCAGGCACAGCTGGGTGTTGTGGATTCCATGTGGCATCTGTCAGTACAGGATTCCAATCATCTGAAATATCCAGAGATTCCCCTCTCATAGGTGAACACTTGTGTGACACTATTCCTAGGGGACATTAGTAAATGTCTACTTACCCTGATAGGGTACCAATGATTTACCAAAGTAAAAGACACCACCAAAGCCCAACTTGGTGCAACAATGAGTTTATTAGAGTTACTCACAGGAGTGTGGGTGAGGGGTTACTCTCAGATAGAAGAACCACCCAGAGGCAGCTGTGCCCCTGAAAGCCCACCCCAGTATGGGCAAAGAAAACAAAATCTGGAAGCCTGGAGCTCAGTGAACAACTTGTTTATATCATCTCAGTGAGGGAAGCCCTTTGTGCATCTGGTCAGTTTTAAAGAGTTACAGAGACTCCTGAATTGTTTACTTCTGAGTCTCAAGGAGCCTGTCTTTGGAATTTCCTGAGTCTTAACAAGCCCCCTTTAGACATTCCTGGGTCTTAATGAGCTGGGGAGGAATTACTAAACAAAACCATCAGGGCTGGCATCTACAGGGAGTGCAGCATCTACCACCGTTCTTTAGAACATTCTGGTTCTGCCCCACATAGCCTGCTGTGTTTGCCAGATTGAACTCAACTCGATACAATTTCAATTCTACAAAACAATTATTTTATTGGTTGTAGTATGGCATATTATTTTGCTTATCTGAAATTTGGATTCTACTGGATATGAAGTATTAATATGGTACATCTGGCCACTCCAGGGACTCTCAAGAAAAATCTAAGAGAAGTGTCCAATGGCAAGTCCATGGAAAACTAGTAGATCAGATTAACAGTACAGACAAAACTTTGTCATCCGTAACGGTAACAGTTGGTTTTGTGTGTTAACTGGTAGAATCAAGGTAATCCTTGTTTCTGAGGATGTCTGTGAGGATTTTTCTGGAAAAGATTAGTATTTGACTCTGGAGACAACTGAGTAAAGGAGAGCAGCCTTCAACCGTGTGAATAGAAGCACTGAGCCAATTGATTGGCCCAGACAGAAGAAAAGCATGGAAGAACTGGGCCTTGGCACTCAGCACTAGAGCTGAAGTGTTCTTATGGAATGGGCAGTGCTGACTGTACATGGAAAATGAAGGGTATCTGAGTCGCTACAGAGAAGACAGGCAGTTTATTCCAGAGAGGCTTGTGGTGGGCTCGGCTAGTTCTCAGATAAGAAAGCTGACGCGGGACCTCCTTTCCTACCGCACAAACCAATCCCGAGCCCCTGCATGTACAAATCCAGTTTCTCTGTTAGACTCTCACGCTGCTGGAATTTTTCCACTGTAAGGGTAGTGGGGTCTGCTACCACATAACTCAGGGAAGTCCGTGAATTCCAGAGAGTACTGAAATTCTTCAGAGTGCTGGATTCCAAGCCCACCTGTCACTTTGCATGGGAGGAATGATGTAGGCTCTTGCCATGTTTTCCTCCTACTTTTTCTTGATCTCCTCTGCTGCTTCCTCTTGTAGAGGTGTGCGGCTAGAGAGGCTGCTCATCTTAGCAACTGTGAGGAACAGACTCCTCCCATTGCAGTGGCCACCTGATCACTTGCCCTCAGCATGCAGGAGCAGTAATGGACGGCACATTGTGAAACAATGCCTCAGGGTCAGGGTTCCTGAAGGAAAGGCTCAGGGACAACCTGGGAAATGGTCACCTCTGCCCTGAGCAGTGTGGACAGAGAAGTGAGGAGGGGGTGCCTCCTCAAACAGCATGAAAATTACTTCTTTTAAAAACAATTGATTGCATGTATTTATTGTGTGGGTATGTGAGTGTGTTCCTTCCAGGGAATAAGTATGAAGATCACAGGACAACTTGCAGGAGTTGGTTCTTTTCTTCCACTAAGTTGGTTCCAGGCCGAAATCTGGTCAGGCTTGGCGACAAGCACCTTTGCCGGGAGAGCCATCATGTGGGCCCAAGCATTCAACAGTCTTAACACTCATAGCTGCATGCTCCAACCCACTGCCGTAAAGGAATGCATGGTTTTGCGAATTGTCCAAATTATGCACTTCATGAAATTTTAATATATGCTCATCTATATTCTTGTAGTGTTAGAAAGTTGAATTGCTTTTCATTTTCTCTCTCTAGTTTCCATATAAATTACACAGTTTACATTTATGCCTCGAAACATGTCTTGGGATAGTTCTAGACTTCAAACTCTAGAAGGGAGTTGTGTTTATGCTACATTCCACTTGAATGGAAAATGTGACAGAGGAAAATTCCATACGTCGCTGGAAGAGGAGAAAGTCCACATATTCCCTATGTAGAAAACCTATGCAACCTTGACAAAAAGTCAAACGTGGAACTTCCACAACTAATGCAGTCTCAGTTACTAAGGAGAGTCTCAGGCACATGTGCTTGAGAAAACATGCACAAGAATGGTCACCCAGCACAGCTACTCATATCAAAGCGGTCCCAGAGGAGCTGACTCGAGAAACCTCAACATATTTTGCAGAATGAAAAGTTGCAGTCTGAATATCAGTCTATGGGTTCTTTGACAGCTACATACATGCCAACACTAGGTTGTTTGGCAGAATTCTCTAACCATCTCCAGATGTCAGGATCCCAAGGGCACTGATCTCTCTGAGTGCTCTGAGTGGGTGGATCCCCGCACCTCCCTCTGCTGCCCCAACCTTGCCTATAGGCAAACTCAGCAGTTGCCTTGTAGTAGTGCAATTCACATTTTGATCACCAGATGGCGCCTGACTCTATTTTCAAAACGCTAGTTTTTCACCATAAAAGGTGTATTTTTTATGAACAGAAACAAAAATACTCCTCAAAATAGGTAACAAAATAATAAGTACCAACTTACCTTGATTCTCTTTGTATATTATACAGGACTGAGTGAAAGTATGCACACACGCACACGCACACACGCGCGCACACACACAAACACTCCATCTATGTCATCAATTTATTTCTGTGCATTAGGAGTTTACTGTGTGCAGGTATCATCAGTCCAACCCTTATGTACATGTCTCACAATTCCTTTTTCCCATTTATTGATCTGCTTAAGTGGATGCCCATAGAAACGATACAAAGAGAATGCCTTCCATGCATGTCTGGTCCATACTTGCCTCTGTTCTAGAATCAAATTGTAATTGAAAATGGTACCGTTGAACAAGAAAAAAAACACTGCCTTGGGGAACCAAGGAATCTTGTGACTGATGCTTCCCATAGTGCTAGCTATCAGGCCCCAACCTGCTCCTGACTGTATCTCACTTACAAAGAGGGGAGGGGAGGATAAACCTGTGTGGTGTCTCTTTTGGATGTTATCCTGGGTGGGGAGTAGATTTTTTTTCTGATTCTGCTTTCCATTTGATAGTTCAGAGTAACATGTTTCCACACTTAACTTTAAGGATGGATGATCTAGAAGAAAGCAATTTGTTTAAGGGGAACATTTGAGGTGAGGTCAAGCATGTGACTCCCCTTTCTCACACTGCGGGACTAGAGCCAGATGCACAGGACACAGAGGGGGAGAAAAACCACCTCTTGAAAGACAAAGAAAGACAGGGCCGAGAATCTTGTCTGAGCATGTAACTTTCCCGCTCTAATGAAATGCTCACCACGGGTTCTCACATAGCATCACCTCCTCTCAGCTTTCCTCTCGGATAGTCTGTGAGCAACTCATCTCCATTGCTGGACAGAAGGGCAAATGTTCTTAAGCCCTATGGAGAGGAGAGGTCGCTAGTTAATAAAATGACACAAGCTTGTATTCTTGGGACCAGTAATCTTTCTTCTAAAGATCCATCCCAAAGAAACAGAGAAGGTGACACCAAGCCTTTCTAGAAGAACAATATGTAACACCAAAGGAGTAGAACTATGATCCATGTCTGTCAGGAAGGAGAAACTGATGATGATCTAAGATGTCCCTTTGACTCAAATTACTGTGTACGCATGGGGTTAGCCAGGTATAGTCGCACACATCTGTAATGCCAACCCACTGATGGCAAACACAAGAGAATAATCATGTTGAGACTAGCCTGAGCTACATAGTGTGTTAAAGTTTTACCAAAGCTGTATACTGAGATCCTATCTCAAAACAAACCAACAAAAAATATTTTCAAAAAAGGCAACAGAAAGTCCAACATTATAATTCTACACAATATATCTCTAGGACATATTGTGAAGAGAAAATACAAGGTGAAGAAAAATGGGGCTAGTATTTTCTGTCTAATATTTTCATCACAAGTTACATGTGGCAAATGGAGGTTAACAACTTATATAAAACTATTTAATATGAATAGAGGTAGCACTTTAATAAACAAAATTTAACCATAGTTATAAATTTTGTCATTAGAACTCTTCAAATTTCAGCTACCCAACAGCCACAGACAGCTAGGGCTTCCTGGGCAGGGAAGGGCAGATGTTGAACATTTTCATCAATTCAGAAATTTACATTGCACACTGACAGTACAGGCCTTTTGTTGTGAGTGGGAGAATTGATAAAATATGCTTGCTTGTGCTTTGAAACAGTGGACAGTTAAAACACCACCCAACTAAAGAAAATGACCTCCTGTAAGAGTGCCAATGAATAAACCAGGACAGATGCTGATAACATTTACTCTCTTGAAGATATTCATAAGTACTCGTCCCATGCACTGAATCCAATCAACTACTTAGCACTGACCATCTCTATTGGTCAGACTGAGTACACTAAAAACATTGCCCACTCAAAAGAGTCCTTGGAAAAGGTGGCTGATTCCAGATTTGGGGCCAGGAGTGCAACAGGTAAGTGCACACTGAGCTATCACATCAGGAAGAATTTTGAAAAGACCCAGAAGCCTGTGGTCTCCGTGGAGTTATTCAAACATTAAGAAAAATAAAACCATGCTGTTCACAGGAAAATGGAGATCATCAATGACTGAATCAAATCAGACTCATCAGATAAATGTTGAATACTTACTCTTATAGATTGAGTTAAAGAGCAGACATGATTGGAGTAATCAAACCTACTATTTTATATATATATACATGGAGTTTAGTTGGAGTTACCTGACAGAAGGGATAATGCCCCCCACAGAAGTCATGGATTATTAAATAAAAAATGCAGTGCCAAGTGTGGGATACTCCCTCTAGCTGTTAGTCAGAGCTTTTCCCGTGGTCCCCCAAACAATACAGGTAATTCCCATTGCTTAAGATACCACACACTTTGGACACAGGGTCTGGAGAAATCTAGCTGGCACTGTCCAAGAAGCTTCCTTCCTACTGCCTAGTTTTCATAGTACCAGATACTATCAGGCTGTGGAGGAGAAGAAAGTCATCAATATTCTTATCCCTCTGTGATCTACAATAACGGTCAGCATGGTAGGATATACCCATGGGTATAGTGGCATGAATACCACAGAGGGAACCAAATCACTTTATGACTGAATTTATAGGCCAAATTCTCAGGAGGAAACACTAGCCTAGTACTCTAAATCTGATCAAGATCCCATGGTTGGGGTGTTCACAGGTCCCAGAGGTGAAACTATTACAACAACAACAAGTTTACTACTACTACTACTACTGCTACTACTACTACTACTACTACTACTACTACTACTACTACTACTACTACTACTACTACT
>CABHPQ010172353.1:48620-67786 GCA_902168405.1 Peromyscus aztecus
CTACTACTACTACTACTACTACTACTACTACTACTACTACTACTACTCTGGTAAGTGGACACAGTATGAAACGCTCCTAAATTCTTATCTCTATATACATATATTAGTACAGCTTACAGACTTCATCAGAAGTTCTTCTTATAGTGAACTGTGGTTAACACAGAAACTCAAAATTGGCCAAAGTATGGAGGGAAATTGTCTATGGAATGTTCAGCCACAAATGGAACATCTGTATCACAACATTTCCCAAGGCTCAGGAACAATGGTGGTTTGGAAGATTCTAAGATCCAGAGATTGGGGAGTATTGGAGTGAAACAGTATTTTCTTCACATGACAAGACTGATTTCTCCTAAAACAGATAATGTTCCTCTCAGGATTCATAGGTTATCAAATAAGAGGCATTAGGTGTGGGATACATCCCCTACTCTTCTTGGTCAGGGGTGTCCAGGAGAACTCAAAACAACCGCCTGTCATGCAGTTGTGGTTTCCCAAAGAAATCGTGCACAAGATCAATCCAGTGAACCTTCTAACATGGAAGAGGGTCTCACGAACCCCCCAACCCTAACTGAGTAGCTATTGACAGTGCATGGCTCCTAGGGGAAGGAGAATCGGGTTCTTTAAGGGCATGGCTCCTGCTAGATCAACCACACTCCATGGAAGGCCCCGCACCCAGGAAATACAGACAGCACAAATTGGAGTCAGTGGGTTATTTTAAAAACTAAGAACATGAAGTTGCGAAGGGTTAGAGATTGTAGCTCCTTGTGGGGGGATGTGAGGGGATGGATATGATTTCAGTACATTGTATAAAATTCTGGAGCCGAAGAGGTAGCTCAGAGGTTAGGCGGCCGGCCTGTGGTGGTGGCGAGTTCGGTTCCCGTGCATGAGGTGTGTGTGAGTGACGTCACGATCGAATGAATCGATCAATCAGAACACTGATAGATCGATCAATTAATCGGAAAAAAAGTTTAAAAAAAAAAAAGCCGGGCGGTGGTGGTGCACGCCATTAATCCCAGCACTCGGGAGGCAGAGGCAGGCGGATCTCTGTGAGTTCGAGGCCAGCCTGGTCTTCAAAGCGAGTTCCAGGAAAGGCGCAAAGCTACACAGAGAAACCCTGTCTCAAAAAACCAAAAAAAAAAATTCTGAAAGAATTAAGAGAAGCTGGGTGTGGTGGTACATGCATCCCAGTATGCAGGAGTTCACGACCAGCTTCATCAACTACACAGAGATTTTAAAGCAAGCTGAGCTACATAAGACCCTGTATCAAAAATGAAGAACTAAGTGAATAAATTAGTTGATTAATTAGAAATTTTAAAGACTCAGAAGAGGAACTGTTAGGAAATTAGAAAGGGACAAGTCATAGGAGCTGAAAACTCGTGAACTAGTGCTCAATGCTAAGATCATAGAAGCATCGAGGAATAGAAACAGGACATGTCTGTTATTCATGTGCCTAGTATTTGTATCCCATCTGAATTAACATGGTGAAAGTGATGGTACTTAGAGGTGGTATTTAGATAAACCATGGTGGCATGTAGAGACGGGGCTTTGGGATGAACTGTGTTGTAAGGATGGCGCTCTCATGTTGTAAGGATGGAGCTGTCATGAACGGGTTAGTGTCCTTGGAAGACTTGATCATTTGTGTCTTCTGAGTGCACATACAAGAAAGGATATATGTGACCATAACCAAGAAGTCTTCAACCAACAACACAGCCATTTTGGCACTTTGATCCCAGACTTTCAGTATCCACTCACATAAGAAACAAATGATGCTTAATTTAGTGACAATTTGTTGCAGCATCCAGACTGACCATGACACAATGTAATACTATCAGAAATAAAGAACAACACACCTGAAGTACTGCTGCTAAAAATTCTAAATTGCATAGAGCTTCCGACATTAGCTCCCAAGAGACCGGAAACAGGAAAGACTGAAGGTTCAACACAGCAGGGCTTGCGGAGTGGCTCAGCAAATAGTGGTGCCTGCTGCCAAGCCTGACTATCCGAGTTTGAACCCTGGAAACTTCATGATAGAAGGGGAACCAACTTCTGCAAGCTGTTCCCTGACCTCCACATATGTGTTGTGCCGTGAACACTCCCATAATAACAATGATAAATACATGAAAGGCAATAAAACTCTTTTTTTCAATAAAACTCTTTAAAAGAACAACAGACTAGGGATGCAGCTAGCAAAACAGAGATTCAAGTGCAAACACTTTAAGTGAACAAATGGAAAAATATCTTAAAAGAAATAAGCTTCTTCATATTTTTAAAAAGTGTACATATTCAGAGTGAGTTAAATCAGACAAACCTTAAAACAACTGAACTTTAGACCATCATAATAGGAGAGAGAGCCAGAGTCCCGGCCCATTGCCACATGGCCCAGGCTGGACAGGTGCCACTAGGAGGAGCAAGTATGTGGTGGAGAGATCAGAGAGAAGTGGAGTGTTTCCTGTGCTGTGGAGAGAGGAGGACTGGAGCCATGTTGGCAATGAGGAACAGACTAATGCATGGGATGTCCAGTCTCTGCTGCCACCACGCCCTATGCCTGGGTTTGTGGCACTGCCACAGTTGGGGTCTGTGTGGATGTCTGTTGCCTGTGTTACCACCAAGGGCCATGAGGATTTCCATGATCTGGGCTGCTGCTATCAAGGCCATATTGATATCTGAGGACCATGCTGTTGCCAGGGCCATACTAATCTGAGTGGCCTGTGCTGCCACCTGAGACCATGGTGACACCCAGGCCCTGCTGTGGCCGAGGGCCATATCTGGGTCTGTGGTCCTACTGCAGTCATCTAGGGTCTGTATGGATGTCCGTGGCCTGTATTACTACGGAAAGCCACGTGGATGCCTGTGGTCTGGGCTGCCACCTGAAGTCATGTTGATGTCCAAGGGTGGTGCTGAGCTGGCCACGCCCCTTGGCAGTAGCTGGGCAGTTGGTCCTGCCTCTCACCAAATGCCACACGTTGGCACTGGTATGGTGCATTGCGGGGGAGCTGGCCCCACCCCTCTCTGCACCTCCACCCCTAGAACTGGCCCTGTGCCTTACCTGCTGCCACAAGGTGCTGGAGAGCTGTTGGAACCATAACTGCAGGATCTCCATGACTTGGGGCAACAGCAAGATTGCAGAGAGGAGTTTCAGTGAGGGTCCAGGACTGATGGTGTAGCAGAGGCCAGAGGCCTTGAGCCAAACCAAGGACTCATTGGAATGAACATTTGCAAGCAAAGCTCTTTGAGCAAATGGATATACTGTGTGACAAACCACAGCTCCCAATGGCACTATGACAAATGAATGTGTGATGGAGAGATGGGAAAAAAGGAGGAACAAAGTGGTACACACAGGGTGGAACTGAAGCTGAGACAGCTGTGACAGGTGGAAGAGAACAGTGTGGCTAATAGAGGAGCAGGTCATTGCCCAGAGGGTTCGGCAAGATGTTTTACGTTTTGTTTTGTAAGTTTAATTTTTATTTTTTATTTCCTTTGTGGGGAGAAGTTACAAGGGTGGAGGGCAGACATGGAAGAACTGGGAAATGAGTAGGATTGGGGTACATGATGTGAAATTTCCAAAGAATCAATAATAAAAAAATGTTAAAAAAAAAAACCCATCATAATATCACATACCCATGTGACCAACAAAGGTTCCAAAGTTCCAAGTGCTGACAAGGATATAGAATAGTTAGTGTACATGTCACATGCTGCAGGCTGGAATATAATAGATAACTACTAGGAAAAACTGCTCACCTTTGTCTACTTAACTGAACACACATAATCTTCTCAGGCCTAGGGCAGGTTCATGCCCAAGGAAAGTCAAAGTAAATTTCCATGCAAAGCTATGTATAAGGTGTTCATAACACCATAATTGAAAAGAAGTAAAAAACTAGGAAATATCCAGAATTCCATAAAATAGGCATTTGTGATGAAACAGTCACACAATATAATACAATACACTACTGACAGTATATGGCCTACAAACATAGATAGACAAAAATATATGTAGATATCACAGTAAGTTGCCAAGGGGGCCCAGAGAAAACATGTGATGAGTGATTCAGAGACTTTCTTCTAATCTCCTAATAAGAATTTGTGACTAGGTAAGAAAAATCAAGACCCACTTCCTTTTATTTTAAAGACACATAGTGTACTTTTACATTATCTGCCAGTTAACCTGGAGGACATGTGTAATCAGCCCAGGAGAAAGAATTGCTATTGAAAGGAACAAGGCAATTTCTTGTACACAGGTGTGTAATTGAGAACACAAAACATACCTGTGGTACAGTGTCTGTCCTAAGTCACAAATGGCTGGGAACCTTAGGTAATTAGACCAGACAAAGAAGACCTGAGCAGGCATTCCTCCCGAGCAATAGGGTCTCTGGCAAAGAGAGAAAATGTGATGTCCATATGGAAAAGCCTCATGAATTCCTAACAGTGTAAAAACATCATCTTATAGGTCTAAGGAATTGATGTAACAGTCATGGTATCCAAGGCATTGCAACTATGATGATTAGTAACAACTCTGTTTTTCCTGTTGCCATTCTTTTTTTCTTAGATAAATAAGCATAGTCTAGAAAGATACAGGATGGCTTCTAAAGAGATTCTACTGACTTATGGTCCAGGTGTAACAGGCTGTGGTAGTTTGAATGTAATTGGCCCTCACAAGCTCATTGGGAATGGCACTATTAGGAGTTTTGGCTTTGTTGGATTAGGTGTGGGTTTGTTGGCGGAAGTATGTCACTGTGGAGGCGGGTTTGAGGGTTCATATACACTCAAGCCAGACACACTGTCACAGTTCACTTCCTGTTGCCTGAGGATCAAGATGTAGGACTCTCAGTTCCTTCTCCAGCACCATAAGAGCCTGCATAATGCCATACCCCACCATGATGATAAAGGACTAAACTTCTGAACAGTAAATGAACCACCACAGTTAAGTGTTTTCCATTGTAAGAGTTGCCGTGGTCATGGTGTCTCTTCAACAGCAATAGAAACCCTAATTAAGACACAGGCCAACTGTCATTTTCTTTTCCCTTAGCAATGGTTCTGATAAGAGTAGGGATATAGAGCAGGACAAAGGTGTATCACGTGAAAACTGTGTTTTTATTTTTCCTTCACACAAAACATGTGCATTTGCCTCATCAAAACAGATATGTAATACAGACTGCAGAAAAATAAACATTTTCAAGAATATACTACTCTGTTTACTTTTCAAAAGGCAAATTATCAGATTCTTTTTAAAAATTGACTTAAACAGTGCTGGGAAAATAAAGTTTAATTTTATTACACCAGAAACTTCTTATCAACTTACATATGTTATTAAATCACTAAGTTTCACAATAACTGCCATTGGGTTTCCAAACCATCCCAGAGAATGTCTCAAAAACACATGAAATAACTGATAGAAAACAGCATCACCATGTGGCCATGGAGCCAGAAAAGCCCAGGAGTCTTTGACCTGCCTCTTCTCCAAAAGCCCCACTCACCTGGTAAGGCACACTCAGAAGAGTAGCCATGTCCAAAGGTTCCACTCTCTCTACACACTGTGGCCGCATGGCTCCCATCGACTTTTTACTTACAGTGGCTGTTCCAGACTACTCTCTCACCAGGTCCTACTCGTCCATTCTCCACACAATCACAGTCCAACAACAAGAATCAAATTGTGTCTCTCTCCGACTATTGCCTTTCATAATCAAAATACAATTGAAAGACCTAAACTGTGTGAGTCACCTACCCTTTCAACTTCACACCAACATGGCTACATACTGTCTTCCAGCCACTGACATTGTCCTCTGTTCTTAGGTCAAAGGTAGTCCATGGGGTACAGGCCAAACAGCAACATTGTTTGCACATGTCTTACTTATTTTGTCATTCAGGACTCAAATCAAATGCTACTCTATGAAACCAAACTTTGGGGACAACCCCACATACCACAATCCCCATCACAATCATTTCCTATCCCCTTTGTTGTTCTTTAAAGCACAAAAAATATATGGAGTTGCTCGATTTCTGAATTCTCTCTGCACACTGACAATTTCCCCATCTGACATGACATTCAGGATCCCTGTTTGTCTACTCAGTGCAGAAATCAGGTGCCACAAGAGAAGCTAGTGTGTGAATATCTGGATAAACATGACAAAATTGAAAAATTGATGCATACTTTATACACCACATAAGACACTGATATTTAAATAAACAGCAAGGGAGCATGTTAATAGAGTTTAGCAGTCCGTGAATCAATATACTAGATCACAGAATTGCAAACCCACTGGCAATACTTTTTAAACATGGACAGCCATCAGAAAGAACTGGATATGCCCCACTCTGCTTCCCAGGATTTGATTTAGCTGTGTTTTGTGGACTTGGGATATCTACAATTTTAATAAGCATACCTGCAAATGTGATGCAGAAATTTATGGCCCATTTTGGAAAATGTCCTGATGTGAACGACTTCCATTCTAGTACTGGTCATTTAAAGGCACCCATGCAGAGTTCAGACATCTAGAGAGTCTATTAATGCCCTTGTTCCCAAGTGTGCTGCTCTTTGCTGCCACCTGATACCACAGGAGGCTTTCTTACACGGCATCACGACTCCACAGAACTGCTGCTGGTCAGAGGGATGGGAAGAGAAAAGGAAATGACTCACCTGTTGTGTCCCACATGATCTTACCACTCTTGTTCTGGTAACATGCTGATAAGACTCTACACCACACTTGGTTCTTCTCCAGGAGCTGGTTCCGGATGGAGAGTCCACAGCTTCCTCTCAGGTTCTACTAGAAGGCAGAGTGAGGGGAAAGAAAGCTCATGGAAAAGAGTGATGCAGATGAGAAAGCTCATGTGATATACTGTATGAATATAGGGATGGAGTAGCCTGTCTACGTTCAGTCCAGTACAAGCTGTGCAATGGCATTTTTCCTCTTCTCAGCTCATCTCACAAACACTTCCTACACACACCCATGTACACACACACACACACACACACCCATGAACACACATACACACACACACACACACACACACACACACACCCATGTACACACACACACACACACACACACACCCCAGTGGCCCTGACGACTCATACATATTGGAAACACAGGCATGTGTCAGCTTGTTGTCAACTTTCTGCGTGTTCTCTCTGCAGTCCTGCTGTTCTTCTCATAGAAGAACCTGACATTGACAGACGGAGGAGTCAAAGTGCCACTGACAACTACCATTTGCGGAAGACTTTCTACCTGCCACCCTCTGTAAGTTGACATTTGTAAACCTTTATCTTCAAGGTCTTCAGAACACTGAGATGGGCACCATTCCTTCCTTCCAGGGCTGGTCAGATGGTCCAGAATTCTAGGCAGGAAACAAATGAGCAGCAGGTCAGCTTGAATGTGTGTCCTTCCACTGGCACGAAATTGGATAATTTAGGAATCACAATATATACTGATGGCAAAGGAGCACTCCTGCAAAAAATGGGGGTCTCTGAGTAGCACTGATAGATACAAATGCATGAATAAATGCATTAAGAAGCAAAGGAGAAAAAAGTGAAACTATACTGAAAGACAAGCAATGCTTGGAGACTAGTAAGTGCACAGGGAAGTGGGTATCAGAGGCAACATTACAGGTATAATGGTGATAAGTGATGTGGCAAGAATCATACACAAAATACTCCATCTGTACACAATCCCACAGCAGTCACTGTTAAAATCTGCATACTTGACAGGAAAACCAGAGGTAAAACATACAAGTACTAACCTCATCCTTTTTGTGGTGGGAAAAATTACATATCATGAAAATGATTAACTCTAAGTATTCTTCACAATGCAAACATTCCTGGAGTTACAGATACATACACAGATATCCACATGCATCACTTTCTCTCTCTCCCCCTGTGACCTCAGCAGTTCCTTGAGGGAGCTGGCTGTGAGATAGAGGACTTTCTGTGATTCTGCAGATTCCATTTGGAGCAAACATTTGGCCTATGGTTGTCTTAGTAGTTTTCCACCAAATTTGGTGTTGGACATTTGTTTCCTTTCTCATAATTCACCAAATCCTCTGCAACTTCAAAATACTGGAACCGAAACACAGGCAAATATATGTTAGCAGGAAGGACGTTTTCATCATAGAGTGAGTAACCTAACATTTCAAAACTAAAAGATTCTTCAACAGCCTCGGTTAAAATCTACCCACAGACAGTCACTTACCGTGAAATATGTGGAAACCCTAATTTAAAATACCTGTCACTTAAAGCACCATCAGGAAACATGAAATAATTAGGAAAAGTCTGCTCACTTCTATGTAGTATTAGACACTGAATGGGACAAACCATTGCTGAGAGAAACTAAAGATATATGGATTCATCGTCTTCACGGGACTGAAGACACAGCATTGCTAAGGAGTCTATTCTCCTCAAACTGACCTGCAGATCCAGTACAATACCGACAGAACCCTTAACAGACGTTTTAGAAACTAAAGGGCTGATTCTGAAACTCACAGTGAGTATGAAGAACCCAAGCTTGAAAACAACCTTGGAAAGGAGCAAAGTTGGAGGATGAACATCTGGTTTCAAAACTCCTTATAAACCTAGAGTAGTGAAGACCGCGTGCTTGATAATGGCTCCAAGACAGAAAAGGATACGGAGAGGACAGGAGGAGCCACAGGCATGTGAAAGGATGCCTCTAGGAAAAGATACAAAGACACTTCACTGAACAAACCACATGCTTTTCAACGCGTTTTTCGGGGACTCTCAGTGGTGGTAAGGAGATGAGCCCAGCACTGTGACCAACAACCTGAGGAGTGCCCTGTCTCTTCAGTGTCCTCCACTTTGGTGAAGCTTGAGCAATGACTAGTCCAGAGAAAAGAATTTCAGAACAAGCCAGAGTGAAGCAAAGGTAGTGAGCTTATTAACCTTTGAATGGAGACTCACCTAGAATAAAGACAGTTCATGCACGAAGACCTGAGTGTGGACTAGAGAAAGACTTGAGATTAAGTGTCATTACATACGTGTATGTGAG
Organism: Peromyscus aztecus; assembly: GCA_902168405.1. Classification (NCBI taxonomy): domain Eukaryota; kingdom Metazoa; phylum Chordata; class Mammalia; order Rodentia; family Cricetidae; genus Peromyscus; species Peromyscus aztecus. The sequence continues at coordinate 57,608 of CABHPQ010172353.1, forward strand.
GAGGGGAGGGAGGGTGGGAGAGAGAGATTTTGTGGCTTTCAAAGTTACATTGTTCAAAGAATATAATTGGGAAGGTTTAAAGTCTAAAGGAAGCTTAAATTCAGGCTTTAAAATTAAGTAAAAGAATACTTTTAAAATGATCTTACTCCTCTTCAAGAATTTCTTTTATCAAATTAAATTGTAAGGTGGTTATATGATTTAGGCATGATAACAGAGTGCTAATGGGGTTCATCTCAAGGCTACAAGCAATCTGGCCCTAAGTAAGCATAGTTTATTTATTTATTGTTATGCTTTTGCATTTTATTTTCCACATGTAACTCTGGGCACCACATGAGTGCCTAATGCTCAGGGAGGCACCAGAGTTCATGAGATCTCTGGGAACTGGAGTTACAGACAGTGGTAAACCATCAGGTAGGTGCTGGGAATCGACCCTGGATCTTCTGGAAGACATCCATTGCCCTTAAACACTGAGCAGTCACTTCAGGCCCTAGTTTATTTGTTGTGATTTAAAAAAAAAAAACCTTTGAGGTGTCTTAAGGAATAGTTGTATTACATCTTCAGGCAATTTTGGCTCTATGAGTTGGGTTGAGGTTTCCTGAGTCTCAGTTTACAAAAATGCAAACCAGGTCACAGGGTGAGGGGCACTTTCCCCTCTCCTGTCCCCTTCAATACCCTGTCTTTCTGTCTTATCTCAGGACAACCAGACATCCTCATGCACAAATACAAATACAGACAAGTCATATATCACAGGACACAACAGTCAACTCAAAATGAACAATTGATCTAAACAGGGCTAGAGAGACATCTCAGGGGTTAAGAACCCATTTTGCTATTGCAGAGGACCTGAGTTCAGTTTTCACCTCCCAATTGGTGGCCCACAATTGCCTATACCTCCAGATCTAGGGGAACTGACCGTCTTTTCTGGTCTCCACAGACATCTGCACTCATATGCACATACCCCACACACAGACACGCAAGCATATATACAGTAAAAATAAAAATAAATCCAAAAGATGATTGATCTAAAATACAATCTAAACATAAGGCTTGGAGCAGCACACATTTCAATGTTCAAGATCATGGATTAGAAAGAAACTTCTTAGATATAACAAATCCCCTTTCATTAAATGATGAACTGGATAATTAGGACTTCCATGAAGTGAAAAATGTACACTCTTCCACGTATATGGCAGAAAAAATGTTTTCACTACCTGGGACTTCTTGTTTCCAGAATACAGAAAGCCTCAAAAATAGCTATTAAGAAAATAGACAATTCAGTAAATAAAAATGATCCAGAAGTTTGAATAGATGTTCCACTAAGAGAATCATTCAGCATCAACAACCTCAAAGCTTAGGGAAGAGAAACAGATAACTCTGACGGGACACTCAACACTCCCACAGAAATAGTCATAACTAAAGTCTTGACACACCGAGCCCTGGCAAGGTTGTGGAGGATGAAACTCTCATACCCAGTGCTGGTGGCCATGGAAAACAGGACAGAAACTTGGAAAAATATTTCTCATTTCCTTGGTATATTTAATTATGATCATGGATTAAAAACAAACATCTTAGATATAACAAATCCCCTTTCATTAAATGATGAACTGGATCATTAGGACTTCCATGAAGTGAAAAATGTACATCACATTCCCAAGCATTTACCCTGGAGAAAGAAGATATATTTTCTTGAAAAGACTTATTTACATAAATCCACACCAGGTTTATATATTGTAAGTGTCTGAGAATTGCTGAAGAAGACTCCAGACCCAATTAGTATGTAGAAGCAAAAAGTGTTTATTCCAGCATGTGGGTGTCTACCATTTGTATAAAATGGTGACCCCAAAAGGAGCACATAGGCCCCTTTTAAACTAAGCTAGGAGAAATCTAGGAACAATTTGGTCATCTCAAACACAATTGGTGAAGCAGGCTATAGCTACCTGAGTACATTTTTAATTGGCTGTGGTTATTGTTGTACCCAGAGTACCCCCAAAGATCATCAAGAGACCAAATCCAATGCAAAAGCAAAGATTCATTTATTTTGAGTTAACTCGGGACTCTCCATCCATCTGACACAGCAGCAGAGCAGGAGAGACCCTGAGTAGCAATGGGCAGGGTTTTTAAAGCAAGAGGAGCTCGGGGTCTACAGACTACATAGGAACAGATTCAGGATAGGTTTATTCGAGTGGCAATCATGTTAGTGGTTTTTAATTGGCTAGGGTTAGTTGGGGGGTTACAGTTATCCATTTTTGGGCAGGCCTGGACCAGTGCCCAGACTTTGTCCTTGAGCTGCTATGGAGGCTGGCTGGCCTAGCATGTACTGATAGTGGGAGCTGACTCAGTGGCCCAGGCATGGTTGGTTCTATCTCCCTGTCCCTGCTGGCAGGGGCATCAGTGATTATCTTTTGTTCATGGCCCTCCCAGAAACTGATTGCTCAATCTCAGGAAACTGAAATTGAGGCCTGATCTCTGAGAGAAGACTGAGCATCCTGTTTTGGAATCTCCTCGGTCCTTTCAGTTATAATTTTACCATTTGAGGGCATTCTTGGGCAAAGCAGGGTAGGTTTTAAGAAGATTACAGGAACTGTCCTTTTTGGTCACAGCTTTGAGGTACTGTAGGGCTGGCTCAGGCCTAGCATGTGCGATCTCCCTCATCTCTGTGTATATGCTGTCTCTCTCATTAAAATGGGGAAAGTTCAGACATTTCAATACAAGAGATAGAAATAGAAAACAACCTAAACCATAGCAAACAGGGAAAGACATTCAATTCTCCAAACCAACATAGCAGCTCCCAACTATCTCTAATTCCAGTTCCAAGGGATCCAGTACCCTCTTCTGGCCTCCTGGGCACCAGGCATGCATGTGCTGTTCAAATTAACATGCAGGCAAACATGTATGCACATAAAATAAAAATAAACCTTTAAAACTTGTAGTGAAGCTATACATTGATACACCATTTAGTATTAAGAATGAACAATTATCATATGCAACAAAACAGATAATTTAAACATATATGCAAGATGAATGAAAGAGTCCAGATGTCTCTAACCTCTGATTCCATTCAAATACTTTCCAGCAGATGTAGAGTGGTCTATAGTGACAGGTTGCTGTCTTTGCCTGCACACAGGGTAGGGTGTGGTGATACTGTGTTCCCAAAAATATTGTGCACCCTAATAAACCTATCTGGGGTCAGAGACAGAACAGCCACAATATTAAACATGAGGATAGGCAGTGGTAGCACCCGCCTTTAATCCTAGCATTCCAGAGGCAGAAATCCATCTGATCAAGGATACTGCCAAGCATGGTGACTCACGCCTTTAATCCCAGAAAGCAAGCCTTTAATCCCAGGGAGTGATGGAAAAAACAGAAAGATATACAAGGCATGGAGACCAGAAACTAGAAGCACTTGGCTGGTTAAGCTTTCAGGCTTTCAAGCAGCACAGTTCAGCTGAGATCCATTTGGATGAGGACTCAGAGGCTTCCAGTCCGAGGAAACAATATCAGCTGATAAGTTGGCCAGGTGAGGTTAGCCGTGGCTTGTTCTGTCTCTCTGATCATCCAGCATTCACCCCAATAACTGGCCTCGGGTTTGATTTTATTTTCAAGACCTTCTAATAATTCGTGCAGTGGGTTGGACTGAGAACCTGAGTAACATAGACATGAAACCTTATGGATTGGTAAATAATAATGAACCTTGGGCCTACCTGAGTAAAAGAAGATGTCTATTGTCATTATGGAGCAAAGTAGAAGAAAACCAGTTGTGTTTAAAATTTGGTATATTGAACTTCAGAGATGGCACAGTGTTTAAGAGGACTTGCTGCTCTCACAGAAGACCTTGGCTGTGTTCCCATCACCCACTTGGTGGCCCACAGTGGACTGTGTATCTATTTCCAGGGGATGCAACACCCTTTCTGGCCTTCACCAGGCCCCCACTCAGTATATGTACATGCAGGTAGTCATATATGTAGGGTAAAAGAGCCAGCCAATGTAACACACCCTGACCCTGAAACCAGAGCCAGAGAAACACACCCTGACCCTGAGACCAGAGCCAATTCACTGGCCCTGAAACCAGAGCCAAAAGGTTAAAAAGGGCTAGTGAAAGAAATACACCCTGGCCCTGAAATCAGGGCCAAAGAAACACACTCTGCCCCCTGACCAACTCAGGACAAAACCGAACCAGTCCCTGAGCAGAAAACCAACTAAACACTGAGCACAAAATCCAGCCAATCTCTGAGCTTCTTCAAGCTCAGGCATTGAAATCCAATCAATTTCCACCCTGAAAGTCTTCACAATGGAAAAACAATGCTCCTAAGAATCCTTATTTAAGCCCTGTACCTGTTCAGTTGGGAGCTGCCTTTTTCCACCCTGGCAGAGGCAGCCACTCTCCTGGATTCTTCCCCCCCCCCCCCAATAAATCTCTTGAATGAGGTTTGGATGAGACCTTCTTTTGCTGGAGCAGAGCAGAGAAGCAACAACTTTAGCCCGAGCTATAGAGGAGCACAACTGTAACGCTTTTGCTGGGGAAACCTTCCAGTAATGGAGCAGAATTGTTACACTCTTGAGGACCTGAGCAAAGCTCTAACAACTTCGCTGGGGAAACCCTCCTCTGCTGGAGCAGAATGGTTACACTGAGGAAAACTTTTCCCTGGAGCAGGGCTGTAAGCTGCTATGCTCATGGTGACTTTGTGGTATTCCTTGGCTTCCCACTGCCAGGGTCCCTTTCCATCTGAGCTATAATGCTTACAATATATACACATATTTTTAATGGTAATCATTGGATGGTGAGAAGACATCCCTAGCCTGCCTGATGCCATTCCCTCAGGCAGGTGCCAGCCACCCACATGCCAGCGTGGGTCCTCAAAGCGTGGCCTGATGGAAGACATCCATAGACCCGCCTGGTGCTGTAATGGTGCCATTATGATGAGAAAATGTGTGGTGGAGAAATGGGAGAGAAAGAATAGCTGAATGAATCATGTGCTGTAGAAAGAGGTAGAATGGAAGAAATGAAGATGGTGAGGGACAGGCTGAGGTGGGTGGTCTTCTTGCCACTCCAGGACATCAGGACACAGGCTGCTGCCAAGGGCCATGTCTGGGTCTGTGGTCCTATCCCAGCTAGGATCTGTGTTAACATCCATGGTCCATGTTGCCACCAAAGGCCACACAGATGCCTGGAGTCTGGGCTGCAACCTGTGGCCTTGGTGTCTGTGGGCTATGATGCCACTGGAGTGACACTGATCTTAGTGGCCTGTACTGCCACCCAGGGCCATGGTGTCATCCTGTGCTGCTGCCAAGGGCCATTTCTAGGTCCGTGGCCCTATAGCACCCAGGGTCTTTGATGTCCGTGGCTCCTGTTACCATCGAAGGCCATGTGGATGCCCGAGGTCTGGGTCACCATCTGGGGCCATGTTGGTGTCCAAGGTCCATGCTGCAGCTGGGACCATGTGGATCTGAGTGTCCTGGGCTTCGACCTTGAACATTGGTGACATCTAGGACTGACTGCTGCCAAGGACCACTCATGTCTGGGTCCATGGTCCTACCACAACCAGGGTTTGTGTTAAAGTCAGAGGCCTGTGTTGCCAACAAAGGTCACACAGGAACCTGAGGTCTGGACCTCAACCTGTGGCCATTGGTGTCTGAGGGCCTTGCCTCTGCCAGAGCCATGCTGATCTGAGTGGTCTGTGCTGCCACCTGGAGCCATGGTGTCACCCGGGCACCACCTGCTGCCAAGGGCCATGTCTGGGTCCATAGTCCTGCTGCAACAGGAGTCTGTGTTGATGTCTGTGGCCTGTGTTACCACAGGGACCACAAGAATCATATATGAGGAAATCCAAGGCCCAGGCTGAGCTGACCCTGCCCTTCTCTGAACACTGCATCAAGGGAGTTGGCTCTGACCTTCATGGGAGAGCTGGTTCCACCCCTCACCACAGGCATGGGAAAAGTGGCCCTGATGGCATGGGCATAGGAGAGCTGGCTCTGCCCCTAGCCTGAGGGGGTGGCCCTAGTGTCCAGGACTGACAAACTCAGCTACCACCCAGGCCCACATTCAGGGCCTTGGGTTGGCCATCCTAACATCTACCCCATCTATGACCTGCTGGAATGATGAAAGGGTGTCCTGTGGAACCATAGCTGCAGGACCTCCATTATTCGGGTGGCCGGGGAGGTGTTTTGGTGAGGGTCCCCTGATGATGATGTATCAGAAACCAGAGGCCATGAACTAGACCAATGACTTTGCGATGAACGTTTGCAAGTAAAGATGATTGGACAAAAGGGTATACTGTGTGCCTCACCACGTATGTTGACCATATTAAAATGTAAATGGGGGCCCTAGTATGATGGTGCCTGGCACTGCATCTGATGACCTGAGTTGCATCCCCAGGACCCACATTGTGGGAACAGAGAAATGACTGCTGCAGGTTGTTGTCTGGATCACACATTCCCCTGCCAGACACACAAAATAAGCATGCAGATAAATAACTGTAAAACATGTAAATGGATATAACTTATCAAGAAAAAATGTTCTTATTGCCTATTGAAATAGAATCCAAAACTATTGCTTTTCAAGACATAAACCTGAAACAAAAGGCATTCGAATGTTAGCTTGAACACTTAAAAATAAGTGAACAATTCCATCCAGGTACAAATAATTAGAAACCAGGATTTATAATCTTAATGTTTAAGAGAGAACTACAATCAAAATGCAATGAAAGTATTTTGAAACACACAATAATGTTAGGTCTAAAATTCATTAGGAAAATGTTAGCCTTCATACCTATATTCTAGTCACACAGCAAAATATTGATTGATGCAAAACTACAAGGAGGTATAGAAAAACTGATTACCAATTGCAGATGAATGTAACATACTTTTCTCAATGCAACAACAATCGTGTGAAAATAATTGATTCATCAATAGGAAGACCTGTATAACCTAGCCTGACGGGCAGATCCCATACAGTCTTACTCCGTGATGGTAACTTTATTTGAAGATTATTGCAGTTTGAGCCCATTTCCTTATCAGCATTTAGAGGTTATTGACAGTGTGTTGGAAGAAGTGAGAGAAATGTCCCAGAGACATGTGAACGGGCCATCGTCACAGGAATCACACCGAAAGAGCATAATTGAGTAGCTTTCAACATCCCGTGTGTGGTTAGAGATGAATCTGCTGAAGATGTGGTTTTACCTCTTCACCTCTCAGTAAACACCTTAATGAATACCAGGGAGCTAGGATAGTGAGAGTGAGATGTTGTGAATGCGTGAACAGGAATTTCCAGACAGAATCTGGGTCCGCAAAGACTGGTGATTGACTGATAGAACTTCAGTGATGTGGAGGAGACCATGGACTGTTGTAGGCCCAGAGCCGAATTACATTTAATTTTGTGCTCTCTTTAGTGCATGAGGAGCCATTCCTCTGCCCCTTTGTGTTGGACTGACCTTGCATCTTGTCACTAACGGATGAAGTTGGACCTGACATTTAAAAAATCAGAATATAAGCCAGGCGGTGTTGGCGCACGCCTTTAATCCCAGCACTCGGGAGGCAGAGGCAGGCGGATCTCAGTGAGTTTGAGGCCAGCCTGGGCTACAGAGTGAGTTCCAGGAAAGGCTCCAAAGCTACATAGAGAAACCCTGTCTCAAAATATAAAAAAAAAAAAATCAGAATATGTCACTTTACTAAACCTTACTTTTCTGCCAGTCAAAGGGCTGAGTGTCATCACAAGGCAGCTAATGCCTGTAGCTGAGGCTTCTCAATTCCACCAATGTATGTAAGAAGTGTCTTGATTTATGGGCTTCTGTTCCGTTCTCATAGCTCACTTTAATTTTTTTTTAATTTTTATTTTACATGTCTTACCTGCATATACGTCTGTGGTAACATGTGCATGCAGTTCCCACAAAGGCCAGAACAAGGTGTCACATCCCTTGGGCCTGGAGTCGCTGATGTTCATAAACCTCCATGTAGGTGCTGGGAATCTAATGTAAGAGCAACCTGAGCTCCTGATCATTGAACCATCTCTCTAGTCCCCACAGCACATTTTTTAAACTGGGATGCTTGTTTTCTTGGTGTTTAGATTTTTGTTGGTTGTTTGTTTGTTTCTTTGTTTTCACTTCTTTGTATATAGCAGACACTAATTCTCTGTCAGATGTACTGCTGGCAAAGCCATTCTGTTGGCTACCTCCTTATTTGATTAACCACTTCCTTGAAGTACAAACGCTTTTCAATTTCATGAATTGTTGGTTGCCAGTCTTATTCCTGGGTAAGCAGTAGCCTATCCTGGGTAAGCAGAAATCTCTATCCTGACATATTCTCTCTCCTCCAGAAGTTTCAGGTCTAACATTGAGATCTTTGACTTATTTTGAATTTTGTGAGCAAAATGAAGGAAAGGGATTAAGTTTCTTTCTACTACATATAGATATAGTTTTCCAAACATCATTTGCTAAAGATGCTGCCTTTTCTCATATACATACATATATATGTATATGTATATATGTGTATATATATATATATATATATATATATAAACTTTGTCAAAAAAACAATGTCTGTAGGTGCATGGACTTACATTCTATATTCTTATATTCTGGATCCTCAGTTCTAGTCCATTCATCAATGTCTCTGGTTTTGTGCCAGTACCATCCTGTTTTTACTACTTTGGCTCTATAGTATAACTTGAAATCAGGTATGGTGATAGCCCCAGCAATATTTTATTGTTCACAGTTGTTTTGGTTATTTGGTGTCTTTTGGCTTCCATATGAATTTTTAGGGGTTTTTATATTTATTTCTTTTATTTTATATGTGTGAGTGTTTTGCCTAAATGTGTGCATGTGTAACAGATGATGTCCACACAGATCAGAAGAGGGCATCTGATTCCCCGGAAGTGGAGTTACCAGTGGAAGTGAGCCACTGTGTGTGTGCTGGGAACCAAACCCAGGCTCTCAACAGCAGCAAGCGCTCTTAACCACTGAATAATCTCATCAATTCCTTCTTTATTAATTTTAAGGCCTTTTTTTCTATTTCTGTGAAGAATTGCATTGAAGTATTAATGAGTATTTCATTGAATTTGTTTTTGGTAGGATGACCATTTTTACAGTATCAATCATACCAATCCACACACATGGGAGGTCTCTACAACTGGAGTACTTCTTTTTCAATTTCTTTCCTCAGTGTTTTCAAGTTTTCAATGTATAGATCTTTCACTTCCTTGGTTAGGTTTATTCCAAGGTATTTTTGTTTTGAGACTATTGTGAATAAGATTGTTTTTCTGATTTCTTTCTCAGTCTGTTTTTGTTTGGTATATAGGAAAGCTACTGATTTTGGTAACTTGCCACTCTGCTAAAAGAATTTATCACCTCTAGGAATTTTCTGGTAGAGTCTACAGGATCTGTCATGTAGAATCTTGCCATTTGTAAATAGGGATAGTAGACTTTCTTTCCTATTTGTATTCCTTTTATTTCTCTCTCTTGTCTTATTTCTAGGACTTCAAGTACTATATTGAATAAGAGTAATGAAAGTGGACATTCCTGTCTTCTACTTGATCTCAGTGGGAATGCTCTTTTTCTCTATTTGACATAAAATTGGCTGTCTCAGTTAGGCTCTCTATTGATGTGATAAAACACCATGATCAAAAACAAGTTGGGGAGGAAAGAGTTGATTTTAGCTTATAGTTCCACATCACTGAGGGAAGAAAGGGCAGGAACTAAACCAGGGCAGGAACCTGGAGACGGGAGCTGATGTAGAGGCCATGGAGGGGTGCTGTTTACTGCCTTGCTCCTCACGGCTTGCTCAGCCTGCTTTGTTATAGAATCCAGAACCACTTACTCAGTGGTGATACCACCTACAATGAGTGGATTCCTCCCACATCAATCACTAATTAAGAAAATGCCCTAAAGACTTACCTACAGGCAAGTCTGGTTGGGGCGTTTTCTCAGTTGAAGTTCTCTCTTTCCAAATGACTTCAGCTTGTGTCAAGTTGACAGAAAACTAGCCAGCATGGTGGCTTTTGGTTTGTCATATACAATACTTATTATGCTGGGATATGCTGCATCTATCCCTGGCCTCTCAGAGGATTTCTTTCCCTGGCTCTGGTTTCAGATCTATGGTGGGTTTCTTTCCCTGGCTCTGGTTTCAGATCTATGGTGGGTTTCTTTCACTGGCTCTGGTTTCAGATCTATGGTGGGTTTCTTTCACTGG
>CABHPQ010172355.1:0-15725 GCA_902168405.1 Peromyscus aztecus
GCGCGCGAGTGGTTGCTCTGTGGCAGGGAAAGCCAGGCTGGGGGAAGCTGTGGGGCCTTCTCTGAACCCACTTCCTGACGCCTAAGGACTGGAGGAGGGACTAAGGTCTCAAGAGTCCAGGCTCAGGGACAGAAACAGCAATGGGAAGCTCAGAGGGAGCCATCTTTCTAAGGCACGGTGTAGGACCTTGTCCGAGCCGCAGCCATCATCTCAGTTCCCGGGAGGATGGGAAGTCACTTGGTGCTATGAGGTTACTAGCCCCTGGAGTGCTGGGAACTCCTGGCTGGGGCCACAGCCAGCACGGGCTGGAGAGGGTAGTGGGGACTTTCAATTCTTAAGAGTCTAGCCTGTCGCATTTGGGACATTATCTCCTGCCGTTGTCCCAAGTGGTTTGGGAAATGGGTGAAATGGGGGGATATTGTGGCCCCAATTATCTTCTGGGGAGACAAGTGTAGAACTTCTTGGGGCAGTGGTGACCAGATCAGCTCATCAACAAGAGCGCCTATATGTGGGCGTGGGGGGGGGATACCAGCTGCTGTCACTCACCCAAGGACCAGTAGCTCTGGGCCTTGGATGCTGGGATAGAGTGGACATTCTGTGACCATGGTCTAGAAAGCAGGTGCACATTTTGTGCCATGGGGTGAGGAACACAGCTGCTGTCTGCTCTCCTCTGGGTGGGTGGGTGGGTTCCCCCAGTGCATGTCCAGGGGCCCAGAAAAATATAGATTCTGGTCTTCTAGAGAGCCTCTGGCCTTGCACCTTACCCCACCACCTGGAGGCAAATCCCATCCCCTTGTGACTTGAATCTGAGGCTGTGAGTACCCCCCAGTCCTCTGTGAGTAGCCAATCCCAGGCTGCCCTCTCAAGACTCCCTCCCACCCCCCATCCCCAGCACATAGTGAAAGTGAGGCCCAGAGTTCCAATCTGGATCCTGGCTGGAAGTGTTAGGCAACCAAGGACACGTGTGTACACCCTGCCCTGCGGAGTGTAGAAGAAAGAAAGGTGGGGTGAGGAGATGGAGAAAAGGCTGAAGGAAGACAGACAAAGAGGAGGGGTCAGAGAACAGGTGAATGGAAGAAGGAGAGAAAGAGAGACCAAGTAGGGAGAGAAAAGAGCGAGAGGAGAGAACCAAGAAAGGGGGGAGGGGCAGAGGGAGGCTGGAGGGCCTGAGGACTTGAACCTGTGCATCCTCCAGGTAGCGGCTCTGGTGGGAGAGAGTCGGGAGGGAGGATGGCTTGTGGTCCAAGCCTCAGGAGACGCAGGTGAAGACTTGGTTCGGAGATGGGGGATAAAGGGTGCTGTTGCACTCTGATTTAGCGTCATTTAGTTCCTCAGGCTTGGCGTGTGTCTAGCGGTCCCCACAAGGGCAGAGGGAGTGGGTGCTGAGCCTCGGAGCATGGTTACTTTGCTTGGTTCCTAGCACTGAAACGACACTCTGGGGTTGCTTCTCTGCTTGGGGAAGCTTGGGGTCCGTGCTGCAGGCAGGCTGGGCGTGCAAGCAGCCAGTCTGCCCTAGAGGCCCCACACACCAGTGTGTATACTTGGAGAGCCTAACTGGGATGACTGGGAGAGGATCGTCTGCCATTTGTAGGTCAAGGTCACCCATTTGCCCCACTAGCTGGGAAGAGAGTCATAGGGTCAAGAAGGCAGGGAGACAGCATGGGGAGAGCCACTCACCACTCTACATGGGGCTTAGGTCTAGGCTAGAGGGGTCAGGGACTGGGATCTCCCAAGATCACCCAGAGATAGGCAACCCATCTTCTCAGGGTCACCGAGCCCAGAGCTTGTGATCTTGGATTCCAATGCGTTGCCCAGTTCTGATTCTGCTCTTGCTGAACGGGGGGACTCAGTGGGTCATTTCGTCCGGCCTCACTTTCCCCATTACAGTCCAGCTCCAAGAGCCTGTGCCCTGCCAACCTCTCGACACCATGGTGAGGCTTCGGTTCGGCGGGGCAGGCACGGTATGTTGGTGTACTTCAGGAACACAAATGCATTCCTTTAAAGAAAAGCAAACACAAACTGAGATGACTGATTGCCAACTCCTGGGAGCTTATCGCACATCGCACATCCCCACCGAGCAGGGAGTTTTTGTAGCTGCCTGTCATTTGCTAGAAAGCATTCACCTTGCCATCAGACAGCCCCGATGCCCTCACCTGGTATACTGTTTTGCGACTATCAGATTAATCCAAGAACCAGAAAGAAACAACTGTGTTGTACATGACAGGCGTGTAGGAAGAGAAACAGTTTGAGGCCAATGCTCCACCAATAGTGCATCCCTCCCTCAATGTCAAACCTCTCTTGTCTGGGCCTCAGTTTCCCTAGATGTTATATGCCGGGTAAGTGAGGGGATGAGTGGTCAAGGTTCTGGGATTCTCTGGAAATGGTCATGATTTCATCAGAAGGATAGCTGGTTGCCAAGCTGGTACTATCCCCTCACCCATCCCCTACCCGACCCCCCGTCAGCTCAACAGGAAGGCTGGTGGCAAGTTATTAGGACCTTCTGGAAGGTGTGAGAAGTTCAAAGCTAAGGGTTCACATTCAGTGCATTTGAAAAAGGACTCACTTATCACTTCCTCCCTGAGCAACATAGCTTGTGGTGACCTCGTGGGGTGGTGGTGTGGAGTAATACTTACAGGCCTCTCTCCTTCCTGCCTTGCTGTGCAACAGTGACCTTGACTTTGGGCCTCAGTTGCTCCTGTCTGAAAATGGGCCCAGGGACAAAGCTGAGCACTCCACCACACTTAAGAGAATCTGGGGAAAATGAACTTACACATTTCTTGGACACCTACTTTGTATGAGACGCCCATAGCTGCCCATGGGCTTGAATTCTAGCTCCACGCATGTGTGTGATGGAGGTGATAGGTCAGTGTCTGGTGTCTTCCTCAATCACTTCTCCATCAGACAGGGTCCTTTACTGAACCCTGAGCTTAATAATTTGACTAGACTGTCGGGCTAGTGCATCCTAGGATTCCTCCTGACTCTGCTTCCCCAGGTCTGGGATTGCAAGCATGTGTCACTGTACCTGGCTTTTTCATGGGTGCTGGGGATTGAACTCAGGTCCTCACACTTGTTTGACAGACACTTTACCAGTTTAAGCTCTCTTCCCAGCCCTCGGGGAATGGCTAATTGAAATACTTCTTGGCCTCAGTCTCTTCATTTTTATGTGCCATAATGAGACCCCCCCTCTATCTCAAGCATCTGCACTTGAGAAGTCAGCACAGGGCTGGTCACAGCATGGCCCTCCAAGGACCTTGTGTGGGATGTTGGGGTGACCCCAATGCACAACAGGGACAGCTTTACCTGGATCTTTTCAGCAGCCAGCTGGGGAGTCAAAAAAAACACCCCCAAACCTGTGGGGCCAAAGCCCGAGCCCAGGAGAAGCCCACAAGTCCCACTCATTAGTGGGCTCTGCAGAGACGGTCTGATTGAGGAGAGATGGGGAGGGACAATTACCTTGATGGCACTCAGTTTTTTAAGGGAAATATAAAGAGCCACTTGGCAGAAGCAAAGCCATTCCCAGCTGTATCGTCCTCAGCCTGGGTGACACCAGGAGGGGACAAATCCCTCAGATTAATGTGCTTTCTTGCACTGTGACTTTTTTTTGGGGGGGGGGTGTTGTTGGTGACATTCCGCTAGCTTACGAAAATGCAAATGGAATGACTGTCCCTCCCCGCTGGGTCGTCCGTCAGACCCCTGACAGATCATGTCCCTGGCTCTCCGCTGTGTTTATTACTACTAATGACTTTCTCGTTATGATTTGGCTCGGAAACATAACCGATGGTTCCAGGAGAAATCCTATTATTTCCACACATTATTCAATTAGAGAGCCGGGCAGCTCTTGGGGGCGGTGGGGATGGGGTGGGGGTGGCGGTCAGAGCTGTGAGCTCCGCAGTGGGGGAACACTTGCCCCTTGTTCCCACCCCAGGCCCTCAGCGGTGGATGCCATGAAAGCTGGAAAGGTGGGGTGGGGAGTGGCGGGGTGGTTCTTTCCAATGACGGGTGTCAAGGGTGACAACAAGGTTTCTAACGGCATGGCATAGATAGAGATATACAGCCAAACTGCTCTGACTCATTCCAAAGGTTCTGGTAACTTCCAGACCAGCAGTGGGCTCCTAGGACTCAAGGCATGGCCAGGGTACTCACTCGGTATTTCCAATGGTCACCCCAATGGTGACCCTGACTGTCACCCATTTTAGCTGCACTCTCAAGAGCCCCTCCCACCACCTCTGCCCACATGCTGCTAGCGGCTCTGCCTCTTTGATCTCCAAATCCCTTCCCCATCATTTTATCTGCCTGTCTGTCCCACACTGCCCCTTTGGGCAGAAGGATAGATTACTGGTAGTGGATCTGTTTCTGTCTTCAATTCCGCTCTCCCCGCAAATGAGTCTGTAGCCCCATCCCAAACTTGCTGCAAGACAGAACCCTGTGGTGTCGCCCATTCACATGCCCTCTGACACCCACATAGTGCAGAGCTGTGTCATGGCAGCCAGTCCCAAGTAGAGATCAAGGACTTTGGCCAAATGCACGTGTTCATTCTCTGTGATTACAATGAACTACCTTAGGCTGACCGTGTCTGCCCAGTAACCAGCACTTCACAGTCTCCTGACCCAACGCCACCCTGAGAAAACTGTCTACTTAGCATGTCTGGGCAATGACCAAGTACAGACGTGATGTCACTCAACTGGCATATAGAATAAGGACCTGGCACCACCCTGTGTGAGGGGAAGTCATAGCAGGAATCTGACTCCTCCAGCTTCCGGCCCAGACCAGGTACCAAGGGGCCTGGGAAATTTTCACCACCAACTCCTGGGTAGACACAGGCCAGGTCTCCTGCAGAGCTCTGAGCAGTAAGAACCCATTAGCACGGGTGTCTGTCCATCAAGGAAGCATTTCCTCTGCTCTCTGCAGAGGCAGCCGATGTCCCATATCCAGCCTACATGAGATTCACTGCCTGGCCTGTCCTCTGCAGGCTGCTCATCCCTGGGACAAGCTCCAGTGTGGTGGGTTCCAAGCTCACCTTGCTCCTGGCAGAAGTCAGCAACCTGATCAGGAATGCAAAGTGGGCACGAAAAGAGAGAGACGTGGGCCATAATTTGTACAGTGTCTTTGAGCCCGAGCAGAGGTTATAAGTGCCATCCACCCGCCCCCTCCGGCCTGCCCTTCCTTCAGTCTCACGCTGTCTTTCTCCCGCTCCATAAATTCTCAGCTTCGAGCCATAAAAAGTGCAATGAGCAGTCTGGATGGAGGAGACTGGCCATGGAGCAGGCAGCCAGCCACACTTCCCCGGAGAGCTCCAGTGGACACGGGCCAGCTCAGAGGGAGCCAGGCCCTGAGGGCACTCTCCTGAGAGCCTGCATGGGGAGAAGGGACATGGGAATGGATCTTCCTACATCTGGCTGGGCACTGCTAGCTTCTCTGGTTAGAAGGGCCTCTGCTCTGTCTGGCCAAGTTGGGCAGGGCCTCTGGGCTCCTAGGGTTTATGGCATGCAAATCCAGGAGGTACCAGAGCCTAGTCACTCACTTGGTTCAAGCATGTCTTTGGGACAGAGTCTATGTCCACGCCCACCCTAGCCTTGGTGTTCAGGTGTCACCATCAGAGCAACAGAATAAGCCTTGAATGGTCCCTGGGGTCTAACATTTCCATCAACTGTTCCTATCTTCTTGGTTCCTTCACTCTGGGAGTTCACGTGGCTAATGGTGGAGGTGGAATTTGCACAGAAATAGAGATATATGTGTCTGTCAGACCTTCTTCTGGACCTAAGGACTAAAAGGTGAGCCAAGGAAAAGCCAGTACCTTATGTGGTGGCACACACCTCTCATCCCAGTGCTCAGGGGGCTGAGTCAGGAGGATCACAAATTCCAGGCCAACATGAGCTTACATAGCGAGGCTTTGTCTCCAATGAATGAATGCAAGCATGCATGCATGCATGAACCAGGCTCGGAGAGGTTTAAATGCAATCATTTCATCTCTGTACAAACAAGAGCTGACTGGATCAGGCCAAGGCAGGGGTGCCAGGGTGGCGGAAAGTTTTCTTCCATGAAAGACGGCACTTGCTTGGTTGCTAGGGGCAGCGACGATCCTACCTGAGATGGAGGCTGGAAGTGAAGACACCCAGCTGGGCTTCAGGACCTGCTCTGTGGGTATCTCAGGAACCAGCATGACCCAGTTTCAGTGTGAGATGATGGACACTTGCCCACAAATGTTATGGATCTGGGGTGGACTGGAAATGTGACGGCCACTTGAAAGGAGCCAGTGGGAGGTGGCAATAGTCATGCATCTGGGGTGGGGAAGAGATTGGGCATCTCAGAGTGGAGGGACTCACAGTGCCTCGAGGGACAGCCTGACACACTTAGGAAAGGCATTGGAAACATAGGGCTGTTTATCATAAAATCGGTAAAGAAAATAGAGTGCTTAAAATTCAGACCCTAGCTGGGAATGAGGTAGGGACAGTGGGAGCTTCAAAGGAAATGCTTTCCAAAACCTCAGGGGGAAAAAATGATACAGGGAGCAGGAAGTGGGACATGGGGCCTTTTCCAATCCAGGCAGATACAGATTTAGCCCTCTAATGAGGAGTAGGGTCAGGGCAGAGAGAATTCTCAGCAGCTTGCCATCCCCTATTTACGGGGATAGGTCCCAGAACACCCCAAGTGGATGAATGAAAAGATGCCTGGTACACTGGCAATGGCTCAACTCTCTGTATTTTTCCATATACCTACCAATGATGTTTAATTCATAAATTAGGCAAAGCAGGAGGTTAACAGGAAAAGACTATAACAGAACAACTGATGTGGTGCGAAACTAAGGGTAACTTGGACACAGCTCTGTGGTAGGATAATAACTGATCAGGTAACCGAGATGGTTAAATGGCTGAAGGGCGGGTAGCGTACAGAGCATGGCTATGCTGGGTGAAGGTGATTCACACCTCAGCTGGACGGCTTACGATTTTATCACATTCCTTGGAGTAGGACATCATTCAATACTTACATGCTTTCGTTTTATAATTTTGCACTGAGTATTTTAGATTGTGGTTGGCTGGACATTGCTAAGGCTGTGAAAACGACCCGTGGGTAAGACAAGACTTGTGCATCTGCATCTCTGCCTCTGCCATCTCAGACTGCTTGGCAAACAACCGAGAACGTTCTGAAGCTGGGCTCTCCACTGGCCGCTCCCACCTCTACCCTGGGACACTGGTTCCTCATTCTAAGTTCTCCACACTGGTGACCTGTCCAAGTACCTCCTGCCTCTGCAGCCCCAGTCTGTATTTGCACAAGATGGGTCCAGCAGCCTTGGTTTCACAGTTATGTGGGCATCTACCTACCTCCCTCATTGGGAAAGATTTCTTGGTGGGGAGGGGAGCAGGGCTGTGTTTTATGTCATAGTAAGTGTGGTGGTTTGAATGAGAATGACCACCATAGGCTCCTATATTTGAATACTTAGTCCCCAGTTGGTGGAACTGTTTGGGAAGGATTAGGAGGTGTGGCCCTGTTGGGGAAGGTATGTCACAGGGTGAGGGTAGGGGTAGGCTTTGAGGCTTCAAAAGCCCATGTCATTCCGAGTTAGCTCTCTCTCTGCCTCTGCCTCATGCTCCTGGATCAGATGTGAGCTCTCAGCTGCTGTTTCAGTACCATGCCTGCCTGCTGCCATGCTCCCTGCTCTGATGGTCATGGACTCACCCTACGAAACTGTAAGCCTCCATTCAATGCTTCTGTAAGTTGTCTTGGTCAACTCAGAACAGCAATAGAAAAGTAAAACAGTTAAATATCGGCTGGTTTTATTGCCCATGAAGTGCAGCTGGCTAGGTATGGACTGTTGGATCTAACCCTGGGAGGGGTCAAAGGGCATTCATGTCCTCCCAGAACACAAGGAGGAGCTAGAGCCAGATGTTGGAGTGGGGTACGTCTGCCATCTCAGCACTTGGGAGGCTAAGCAGGAGGATTGCTGGGAGTGTAGGGCCAGCCTGGGTTCCATAATGAGTCCTAGGCTAGCCGGACCTCTATTGTGAGACCTTGTCTCAAAAGAGGAGGAGGGGGTTAGTGAGATGGCCCAGTGGGTAGAGCCATGTGCTGCAATCCTAATCTCTTGAGTTCAATCCCTGGAATCCGCATGGTGGAAGGAGAAAATCAGTTCCTACAAATTGTCCTTTGACCTCCACACGGATACCCACACCCACCCACCAACTCACTCCACATTAAATAAATAATTATAAAAAAAACTTTTTTGAAAGCAGGGAGCAGGGGATGCGTGAGTCTACAATGAATGATCCCTAGTGTCACCGGACTGTCAGCAGGGAATGGACCAAGTTCAGAAGGTGGTGTGGTACTGGAGCATGCACAGCATGCCCTCTATGAATCAGGCAGTGCCAGGCATCTGTGCACCAAGATGAGGATGTCACCCAGGAGAAGGCGGGACATGAGAGGAGCAGCATGAGTGACAGATAGTAAGTCAGCACACAGGGGTGATAGAAAGTACTTGCTGGCTTCCAGAGTCGCCCCTTCTGGTCTGATCACCCCAGTCCTTAGAGTAAGAAAAGCTCAGGGCTAGGGTCTCAAAGCCAGGTCCTCTGAGTCTCCCTCTAGGACCCAGGAGCCGTAGGTGACCCTCGGGACCGTGCCAATGCACAGAGCCAGGCTGAGGCTCTACCTTCCAGACTGAGAATCCATAGGATTAAACTCACCTCACAGGGTGCCACATGCTCCCCACCACCCCTTGTCTGACACCCATTTTCCCAAGGAAGGGCTTGTCATTGTCCCAACTGGACTCTTCTCCATGGTCATTATGGTCCCTGAGCTCGGCTGCTCGGCCAGTGTCTGTCCTCTGCAGCCACCACAGTGGGAGCTGGCAGGAGAGCTTCCCTGAGAGGCTGATGGGCTGTGATGAACTGAGGACGTGTGACAGCTACCAGGGAACAAGCTCATCAGTTAGAGACCTCTCGCCCAAGGGCTTCTGGGAAGGGATGTTGCTGTGAAGGAGGGAGCGAGACTAGCTCAACTCCTCTGGCTCCATCGGACTTGAGTTCCACAGGGGAACCCCAATACTTCTTCCTGCCTTCCTGGTGGCTTCCGTCTTTGGCTGTGGGTGTGTCACTCTCAGAAGGAGGCCCTCTCTCTAGAGCAGTTGGCTTGAAGTCTCTCTAGGACTAGGAATTTTCTCAATACAGATGGGAAAATGAATACCATTCCCCTCTTTGCCTCTGAACCTCACACTCAGAGGCATGAATATGCAGGAAATCTTGATCCAAAGGGGCTGGCCTTGAAGTATCAAGCTGATGGGGAACCAGGGCAAGTACAGGAAATATATGCAGGTACTTCCTGCCTGCACAGGAAGTGTCAATGTAAGTATTGTGGATAGGAGGAAGAGAACCAGGGCATTGGGTGGTGTACAGAGGCTCCTCTATCCTCAGTTCTCCATCTCTACTCATCCTAGTTTTGCCCCTCAGACAGGAGGGGGATCCCCAGCCACTGTTCCCAGGGGCAAGACTAATGGACACAGATGGGTTATTTTATGTGGATCCAATGGGCCACTATCGATTGCAAAGACCTAAGTAACTCAGATGAATCCTTTTAAAAAAATACCTTTACATTTACAGTGTGTGTGTGTGTGTGTGTGTGTGTGTGTGTGTGTGTGTGTGTGTACATGCCGTGGTACACATGTGGAGGTCAGGGACAGCTTGTAAGAATTAGTTTTCTCCTTCTGCAGTGTGGGTCCTGGGGTTCAAACTCAAGCCATCAGACTTGGTGGAAAGCTCTTTATCTGCTAAGGCACTTTGCTGGCCCAAGATAACTCTGAATGGCATGCCTTATGACAATTGCTAAATGGGCATTTAGAATTGAAGAAATGCAGTAATCCTGCAGACACATTGCTGTCGGCGGAATGTGGAATGTGGGAGCCTCTAACAAGAGGTTCGAACCGAAGGAGGAAGATGCAATCTGGCCTCACCCCAGCCTTGCACACCACTGATATCAATAAGCATGATCCAACCCCCTTGCCCCTGGCATAGTGGCCTGAGAGAAAGAAGAACTCAGGCCAGATCAGGAATGTGACATGGACTCAAAGCCCATCTCTGCACTGTGGCGTTGGCTCTGCCTGCTGAGAGGTCCTGCCAAGCCTGTGGCTCCAGTGGGGAAGGGGCCCCAAGCTCAGCTGGGCCACTCGGCACCGTCAGGAGAGCTGGGCCTCTCTGTCCTCACTGGGCCTGGCCCCATGCCAGGGGAGCTCTGTTCACAGAGAGCCTGGTCGGCAGAGATAAGCGCCAAGTCCTGGCCTGGGCCGGCTCCTTGCTTCTGAGGAAGCTCATATTAATGGCTCCCCTCACTTCAGCTTGGTGGCAGTTAATATCCCAGCAGGCAGAGAGTCCAAGTTGGTACGTGTGTGTGCAGCTGAGGGAGATGGCTGGCTGGCTGGAGCATCTTGCTCCTTAGGGGACCTCCCTCCCCTCAACAGGAAACTTGTAGTTCCCTCCTGTCCTTATGCCTCTGGCTCAACTCTCCAAGCTGGGAGTGGGCAATGGGCAGGAAAGTGCTGAATAGTTGGGCTGCCTGCTTTCTTTCTCTTATAGCCCTGACTGGCTTCACGTTCTCCACGTAGACAATGGTGATGTTGAATTTCTGGTCCTCCTGCCTCTGCCTCTCCCAGGTGTTGAGATTACAGGAGTGTGGCGCCATAGCTGGTTGACGTGATGCTGAAGCTATTGAATTCAGGGCTCCAGGCATGCTAGGCAAGCACTCGACCAACTGAACCACATCCCCCTGCCCAGAAACAACCGTGATAGAGAAACACAGTACACTTCCGTCTCTTTCTTGGACTTCCACATTCTGGCTGGAGATGTGAGGCTGGGCAGCGGATAAGGATGCCTTTGTGCGCAGCCTCGGTTTACTCGGGGAGTGCCAGGAGGCACAGTTTCAAGCGCAGCATCACGACTGTACTTTATTGGTGCACACTTCCTTCCTATATGCTACCTGCACAACTACACAAGGACATCTTGCTCAGGAACAGGTTCCTGTCATAGTGTGTGTGTGTGGGGGGGGGGGGCTCCCTCACAGCTGAGCCCTGGTCACTCTTCCTCAGCCCATGGCCCTGGTGGCTTCCTAGAGTCTTAATCTTCAAAGTGAGAAAGGAAGACCAGAGCTTGGAAGCCACGCCGAACCATGGGCCCTGTCTCAGACCTAGAGAATCAGAGACTGTATTTTTACAAGGTGCCTGGGTTGACTCACAGGTACATAACATTTGGCTTAGAAAACACCGTGGTGTCTAAACACTAAAGGAGATGGGTTACAACTTGGGGGAGAGCCAGAAAGCAGAGAGACCCAGCCCAGTAGGGTCAAGAGGGGCTGGCTCCATGGCAGTAGAATCTGCCAGTGAGAGGCTGGGGCATGGCTCAGAAGGAGAGGCCTTACCTGGAATCCACCAGGGATGGGCTACGGTGTGGCTCACAGTAGAGAACCTACGTAGAGGTAAGGGGCTGGGGGCTTGGCTCAGCAGTAGAATGCTTGCCTAGACCTTACCTATAAGAGTCTGGGAGTGTGACTCAGCAATGGGGCACTTTCTTAACATCCCAGAAGCTCTGAATTCAATCTCCAGAACAAAAAGATGTGGGGGGGGGAAGGGATTTGGGGGTGGACAGGGGGAGTTTAAAAGGTATAGGTTCTACGAGAAAATGAAGTGGTGAGGAGGGTGTGGGGACACAGCCAGAGCCCACCCTCCCAAGACCTATCACTGGGGATCTTCTATTTGTCCAACCCCATGGGAGTCCTAGCTCTCTGCTTCTAGTGGACAGAGACCCAGTGGCCTGGTATCCCCAAATCCCAAAATCAGGGCCCTCCTTTGCTCACATCCCTGTTTCTGCACGGAACTTTCATCAGGATCCCCAGACTGGTGGGGAGGCCCGGCACCTCAATCACTCCTATCGCGCTGGTTGCAGGAAGAGAATAGCTTTCAGCTCAATTACCCTCGCATTGCAATATCATAACGCTCCAATGAGGCTTTTTAACCAAAAACAAAAAAGCCGTGTCTGCTGCAGGCCGGCTGCGAGGCCAGCCGTGCAGAAGGGATGGACCTGCCCGGCTGACAGCCCCTACCAGGCCCTGTGGATTACAGTACCAGAAAGGACTTGTTCTGAGCACCAGGTGAGTCCAGAGTACCCTGGAGTCCTGCACCTCAATTTACCAACATGTGCCCTGCCCTTGGTTCATTGGCTGCTGGGATAGGATTGACCCATGACTTTTGTTGGGGTAAGAACACTAAGCCTCAAGTCCCAAGGGGCCTTACAGGGTGACACAGCTCAGAATGTTTGTCCATATCTCAATGCTGGCAGCCATCACCTCCTGGGTGTGGGAGTGCCACCCGGATGCCCTGTCCTGGCATTGGCCAGTCAGGTCTGGAGAGCTGAGCCCTAAGTCTGATATTATTTTGAACACACTGGCCCCTCTGCTTCTTACAGCCATAGCCAAAACTATTACCTTATTTCCTAGATTGTTAAGCAAGAGACCCAACAGGATGAAAGGGCCAAAGACACATGGAAAAATCCCCAATGCTCTCACGGGGAATCAGCAGCAAGGTTGGCTCCTCTACTCCTTGGGGGTTGTCCTAGTGATGTCTTAGAGGCCATGACCAAGGCAACTCTTAGAAAGGAAAGCATTTGATTGGGAGCTAGCTTACAGTTTCAGAGGTCTAGTCCATTATCATCATGATACTGGAGCAGTAGCTGAGAGCTACATCCTGATCCACAGGCCACAGAAAGAGAGAAAACTGGGTCTCATATGGGCTTTTGAAACCTCGAAGCCCACCCCCAGTGACACACTTCCTCCAACAAGGCCACACCTCCTAATCCTTCTCAAATAGTGCCACTCCCTGATGACTAAGCATTCAAATATAGAGCCTATGAGGGCCATTCTTATTCCAATCACCACAAGGGTCATACAAGGGTCCCCAAGCCCCTCCTCAACTGCTACAGCACTCACTGGGGCCAGGTGAGCCCTGTTCGTGATTGCTTTACATAAACAGGTAAGTTTGTGACTGCCCTGGTTCTAAGATAAGAAAGATCAAGGTCAGCAAAGCTAATTGCTGGTCTGGTAGTTCAGGCCAGAACTCACAGCAGACCTGTGCCCATCTGAGTGTGCTAGTCTTGCCTGTCTCCTTCACAAAGGACATTTCCAAGTCTTGCTGGTCTGAGAGGAACAGGGTCCATCTGAGCACTGTTCTCTTGGACTGGATATTCTGGCTGCAAGCCGTGCAGGTTCTGTGAATCCCCAGAAAAACACACACAGTCCACACGTGTTTCAGGCACATCATACCGTAGAGGCCTCCGACAAGCCATGTTCTAAAGAGGAGGCCAGCCACTTTCCCTATCAGCTGAGCCTCGTCTGCCTGGCCAGCACACAGCTAATGGCCTTGATGGCCATGTCCCCTCCCTTCCTCGTCCTACCCTCCTGCTGGCTGCAGCCGATTTGTTCATGATTTAACGCTCTGGGGCGCTGACCCGTGAGGGAGACACTGAGACAGAAGGAGGCAGGGCGGACACCCAGTGAGGTGTGTGCAAGCATGAGTGCTGGCGTAGGCAGAGCAGTCTCTCCAGGAACACACAGCAAGAAGAGCTCTAGGACCCCAGTCCTGGAATAAAGGCTCTAAGGAGGGCTTGCGGGGGGGGGGGGGGGGGCCCCAGCTCCTGTACCCTGGCTATCCCTGCAGGTTTCCTAAGGATCCCAGGCATGGTCCCCTGATGAGGCGCGAGCTCCATGTCACTGCCCAGCCCCATGACCTGCAAGGAGCAGTAGGGAGCTCTAGATCCCAGCTCCGCTGTGTGATATGAGTGACTGACTTGGTCTCTCTGGGGGCAGGTCCCCATCTTAGAAACTGAATAACCCTAAGCCTATTGCTATGACCCAGATGTTGATTATCTCTAAGAGGTCTACAAAATAAAGATGCAGTTCCCAGGCTGCTGCTACTGGCTAGTGGCAGACTCTTCAGAAGGCTCGTAGTGGCAGGTTCATAGGTTATTGGAGGTGTACCCTCAAAGAGGCTTGGGGAACCCAGCCTCTCCTCCTTCCATTCCTGGTTATACATGTAATAGCTTGTTCCCACCATTGGCATCCACCATGTGCCATGAGGTGATGCAGACAAGGGGTAGCCCTTGCCGAGGCTGAAGTGTGCTGCGTGGACACTGGGCCCCAAAGTTACCAGCGCGATAAACCTTGCTTTACTTCATAGGGTCATTGCCAGGTACCTTGTTGAAGCTACCCGAAGCTGACTGATACCCCCATGTCATTGGCTGACTGTGACAGGAATGTAAACGAATGAGGGAAACCCTCTATCTTCATTACTGTCATTTCTGTTGTTATTCAGCCTTCCCTATACTCAGGACTCCTAGCCTTGGCCCTTACAGATTGTAAAATGGACTTATCTTCAATCAGCTTGTAAGTCCCCATGTCCCATGTGTGAGTCAAGCCACAAGAACAGAGGCTGGGCAGAAAGTGTGGGAGGCAATGGTCAATGGAGCCCCATTCCTCCTTCCTCAAGGAGAGGGACCCTGTGGGTGGCAGCCTTTCCATCCCTGGGGACTCTACAGACCTCAGTTACAAACCGCAGACCAATAGGAGCCCAGTAGGAAGGGGGTTCCTATCCCTGCAGGACGTGGCCCTGGGCTCAGCAGGAGGGGTTCCTATGTTCTCAGGAAGGGGGTTGTGTGATCAGCAGGAAGGGACCCCGTGCCTGCTGCTCATCATCCTCTTCACTGTCCCTGAGGCTGCTACAGACAGTGCCAGCCTCCCAAGCATGGGTACCACTGCTGTGCCCAGCTCTTCCACCCAGAGGAAGATATGCACGGGACCAGCCTCTATAGGGGAGACAGGGGCAGGGAAGTCAGGACAAGGTGGCATGGGGTGGGGCCAGCACTGGACTGCTGACCTGACCCTTCTGCCCATCCCCCAACAACCTGAGAGTTCAACTCTAGGTGGTAGCCACTTGGTCCCAAGGTCCTAGGTCTCTCTTTCTGTTTTAAAGGGAGTCATTGTGGTTGAGGAGTAACCAGAGTCCCCTGAAAGCCAGGGACTGTGTCATCAAACTCCTTCCCTCCTTCCTGCTGTCTGCCTTCAGAGCCCCTCTGTACCTATGACCCACAACTGTTGCAGCAGATGATTAGATACTTAGTGACCTAAAGCAGCACAAATGTATCATCTTTGAGTTCCAGAGCTCGGAGACCCAGAGTAGGTCTGGCCTGGCTAAAATCAAAGTGTGGGCAGGGTGTTCTGAAGGCCTCAGGGGGCTCTTAGTATGCTTGCATCCCAGGGCTCCTGTCTGCATCCATCTTTTTAAGGCGTTTTATGTTTTTGATTAAGGTTCAAGGTATTAGGCATTACACTATGGTATTTCAACACTTCCATCTTTAAAGCCAGCAGCATGACAAACCCTCCTCCCCACTCCCACCATCTTGTCCGACCATCCCCTGGAGACAACATGGGGTCTTCCCACCAGCAAAGCACTGCCTGTGGCCAGGTGAGGTAACAAGGTCACTGGGTGGGTCGAGTCGTCATGCTGCCTACCACATCTTTAAA
Source organism: Peromyscus aztecus (assembly GCA_902168405.1). Classification (NCBI taxonomy): domain Eukaryota; kingdom Metazoa; phylum Chordata; class Mammalia; order Rodentia; family Cricetidae; genus Peromyscus; species Peromyscus aztecus. Next base: position 15,547 of record CABHPQ010172355.1, read on the forward strand.
TGATGCCTGTTCTTTCGAATGAGGCATCCTCCCCGTGACCACCTCAGCCAGTTCTGAACTCAGGTGAAACCAGGCAGAACTCGACAAGCTTAGGGGATAAAGCACCAGGGGCAGAGAGAGATTCATATTCATTCTCTCTCTCTCTCTCTCTCTCTCTCTCTCTCTCTCTCTCTCTCTCT
>CABHPQ010172355.1:16343-49190 GCA_902168405.1 Peromyscus aztecus
AGGCACAAGACAATGTGTTACAAGAATTAATTCCTCTGTCCTCCACCTGCCCCAGCCCTGACCAGGAAAGAAAAAAAAAAATCCATTCCAATCTCTAAGAAACCTTTAAAGATTTTTGTGTCTTCTCATGCGGGCCAGAGATCGGGCTGCTGATACCAACCGCAACTTTGAAGGAGGCAGAAGATGCTGGAACACAATAAACTCACCTCAAAGAATCCTTTCCTAACCACGTACCTCGCCCTCTTCCACCTCTAGACTCAGGGCTGTTCCCTGGAGACAGCAAACCCCTGTGACTGACCCCAAACCCTGAGTGGATGCTGCAGGTGCATGTAGACTGGTCTTGGCACAGCAAACAGTGAGAGCTGGGATTAGCTGTGTGGCATTGGACAAGTTGCTTGTCGTCTCTGGGTTTCCCTAACTATATCACTGGGAGTCTACCTTTCACACCAGTTCCAAGGACTTCTCTGAGGCTCTTTGTTTTCTCCACTCCATCAGTTCCCTACCCAGCTCAAGGAGCCTGCAGAGGTGTCCCAAGCTGGGCAAAGAGTGTCTAGGCCCTTTCAGGCAGACAACTCTCATGTCATCCATTCAATGCCCACTGGAGTCACAGACTGCGAACATTCCAGGGCACAGCTGCTGATGCTGCAGCCAGCATTCAAGTTTTAGTCCTGTTCTGGAGACTCCCGATAGAGTGTCCCTCCCCATTGTGGAGAGCTGCCTCCCAGCAGAGCTTGGCTGCCTGCTCCCAGTGGTTTGGGCAATAAAAAAAAAAAAAAAAAAAAAGCCTGATGGAAGCCCTACACATAGCCTGTGATTTCAGTCCTTGGAAAGGCTGAGGCGGGCAGCTTTTGAGTTTAAGGCTGGGCTCAGATATATAATAAGACCCTATCTAAAACCAAACCAAACCCTATCACAACCGCAGTCAACAGAACTGTGTGCCTTAGAAACAAGGTCAGCTGAAGGGAGGAGAAGAGTTGGGAGGGCTGCAAGGGGCTGGCCAGGCCTGTTTTCTGGCCGAGGGGCAGTCACACAAAGGCTTGCCCGTGGCAAGCCCTCCAGTGGGGGAAAGCAGTCACCCCATCGTCACGCGGCTGCTTCCGTAAGGCATTGACTCAGAACACGCCAGTGAGTGACCTGCTCCACTCACACGAGGCTTCACACTCAAAGCCTCCCTGTCATGGACGCCTGCTGCACTGGGCCCGCTTCTGTTGCTATAACCAAACAGCTGAGGGTCGGGAACATTATAAAGTAAAAAGGTTGTTTGAGCTCACAGGTCTGGCCCAAGGTCAAAAGCCCACTTACGGTGGTGGTCTCTTGGGGACTGCACAGGGCTCCTGCGGGAGACACAGCTGCACACACACACCTATGTGCGTGTGTGAACGGCCCCTCCACTGTCCTGTTTCCGAGAAGCCACAAGGACTCAGCTCTGGCTCCACCCTGATGACTCCACAGAAGCTTACTACCTTCCGAGTCTCCCTTCAAATGCCATGAGCACCTAGGGTCCCTTTTGGCGCTCTCAAATGTCAACTTTTGGGAGGTTACCCTCTGTGGGGTACAGACCCAGGATGGGCAGTCCTATTTACTAATGACAAGAGCTCTGGGTGTCAAATGTGGCCATGAGGTTGTATCTTGGAGAGGGCCCAGATGAACAGAGGCTGGGCATTGGGAAAATGACCACCCAGAGAGGACCATGTTTCCCTACCCCATCCCAGTCTACAGCCTTAAGCTAAACTGGCTTTCTGAGATGCGGTGCCATTGTGAAGGTGGCACTGTTGCTGGGCTACCCTAGGTTTGTAGAGAGAAGTGGGCAGCTAGAAGGGGCCTCCGTGCCATCTCCCTCTCTCTGGGGCAAGCCTCGGGGAAGGTACATCCCTAGTCTGTGCCCTCTCCAACAAGGACGTGACCCGGCCTGCAGCTTTCCTCAACCCCTGTCCCGGGGAGGAGAGCTGGCGGTGGATGACGGAGGGAACAAGCAGGGATTATTTTATTGTACCTAGTGATTATGCCAGGAGCGATATCTCCCTGTGGCATTATCTCATCTGGAGAGAAGAGCAGGCTTTTTAATAGATGGACAGGCAGCTTCCACTTAAGGTTATTATAAAGAGAGAAAAGCCCCGTCCCTCCCCGCTTCTAGCAAGCACCACAAAGTTACAAAGTAATTAAAGGCTGCTGGGGAATCAGAGAAATTATACTAATTCCACCCGCAGAAAGCCTGCGAGAGTGCTGTCCCCTCCTGGTAGGAAAAAAGGAGGGTCAGACAACCGGCAAAACCATCAAAACAGCCCATTGTGCTGTGGGGCTCAATGTCATGGGGGCTGTGGGCCTGTCCCCGAGCTGTTTTGACAATACTTGTTAGGATAAGTGGAAGCCAAGGGCTGAGATTAAGTCCCCGTACTCCAGGTGACAGATAGAATGTGGCTCACTGGAGATTCATCCAGCATACTCTGCATCTGTACCCTGCATCTCCAGGCAGTCCCAGGCCCCAACTATGACATCTGGGGAGTATCACCACCTCCTCCTGCCTGGGGACACAGGCATTGCCTCTGGCAGGGAATTGGCTGCAGGACATAGGTTCTCTAAGTTGCTTCCCCGAGACTCTTCTTTGACTAGGTCAGGTTCTCAGAGCTTTGTCCCTGACCAAGTGTCCTTGAACAAGACTTTGACCCTCTGCAGAAGTACTGACCACCTACAGAATGTGTGGACGGGCTGTCACCCTGAGGGACAGGAATCCATAGGAACACAGGGCATATTCCAGTTTCTTCTCCACAGCCATGGCCGTTCCCCCCCCCCCATGTCTTGTGTGTGCCATTTCACTTTGATAAGGCTTTATGTTTATTTTTGTATGTGTGTCCACATGAACATGTGCTGTATGTGTGTACAGGTGCCTGAAGAGGTCAGAAGAGGGTGTCAGACCTTCTGGAACTGGAGTTATGAGTGGTTGTGAGCTGCCTGGTGTGGGTGCTGGGAACCAAATTCAAAGCAAGTATTCTGAACCACTGAGCCATCTAGGAGGCTGGGATGTTTCATGAGCTTCAATGGTTTAAAGATGCATTATTATTTAAAGGGGATGATGGGTACACACTTGTCACGGTGTGCATGGGGGGATTGTCAGACGGCAACTTTTAGAAGTTTGTTCTCTCCTTCCACCTTTATACAGATTGGGGGCATCAAACTCAGGTCTCAGGCCAGATCTGCTCTGAAAGTGTCTTTACCCACTGAGCCATCTCACCAGCCCCCTTTGTGCCACTTTCATGTGTATAGGCATGTTTTGCGTGTGTGTAGGCACACATGTATATGGGGGGGTGTGCCCCTGTGTATGTACATGTGGAAGCCTGAGGCCGATGTTAGGAACCCTTCTCCATCGCTCATCCACCTCGTTCACTGAAGCAGGGTCTCTTGAACCCAGAGCTCACCAACTGTCTAGTCTCCTGAGTCAGCTTGCTCTGGGGATCCCAGCTCTGCCTCCCAAGGCTGGGATCATGTGGGATACTGTGTCCTCCCGGCATTCACATGGGTTCGAAATATTCAGAGTCCTGTCCTCACACTCACACGGCCAGCCCCACCCAGGTCTTCCACTGCCTATTCTCCACATTTTCCGTCTCCTACTGGACTGTCAGCTTCTGATCACTGATCCCTCATATCCACTGACCAGTCCAAGGCAATGGAGCCCACCTGGAGAGCTTTCTCCATTTCCAGGAAACCTCGTGAGCTCTGGTTCTTTCACAGAGTTACAGTCAAGGGACACCCCTGCACCTCCATCAAACTCTTACAACAACTCCGTGCTCACCAGCTTTATAGATGAAGATGCTGAGGCTCGGAGTGGTTACCAGGTGTTTGGAGTAAGAATTTGCCTGTGTGACTCTATCACAGGGCATCCCACCAGGGACCCAGGCTCTGTGTCACAGCCAGACACAGATTCCTCTGATGCAGAAAGACATAAGCTGCTCCTGGTTGTAGCCTCCTGGGACCCAGGATTTCCTGAGCCAGCCCCACCCAGGTCTTCCACTGTAGAAGAAGGCAAGACAGAAGGCCTCATGTGAGAGGGAAGGAGACCCTTAAAGGGACAGGGAGCCACAAAACAACAGCTGGACTCTGGGCACAGGGCATCAAGCTGCAGCCATCTTTTCCTTCTGCATCTAGAGTCATTATTGAATGGGTGAGAAGCAATAAAAGGTGTCCTGGCATGTGTCCGAGCATTCCTAGCACCTGTAAGCTGACTCTACTTACATGAAGGAGGTGAAGTCCCTGCTTCATGGCATGGGACAGGACTTACAGTCACTGCCAGTCCCTTCTATGAGCCCAAAGACTCCCAGCTAGATTTAACAAAGAAACTGATGCCATTAAGAACATTATTGTCTTTAAAGCCAAATAGTCATCTTAATGACATCTGGCTCCCTGCATCTTGTGGTGTCCTCCCTGCATCTTGTGGTGTCCTCTTTCCTCGTGTGGAAGGTGCAGGAAGGGTGCCTATGAGCCTGGCCATATCCCACATACTCGAGGGAGGAGACATGGGTCTTGGGGAATCAATGTCCTCAACCTCACTTCCCTGGACAGAAGAGTGAGCAAGGAACCTTTGAGTGTACGGCTGGGTGATACTTCCTGGGTTCAGTTCTGGGGCCACTGTCATCCTTCCTGGTAGCTAAGAAGCAGGAGGAGGTGGCTGGGGACAGGATGGAGGCAAGCCCATGGGGGAGACAGTCACCTAGTTCTCACCTACACTGTTGCCTGACAGCTAGAACGGCAGCAGCCTCTGGGTATTGACTAGCCCACAAACCCAAGGAGCATCACAAGAGCTATTGCTGGGTCCCCAGCTGCAGGAGGACACCCGTGGGGCTGAGCCTTATTGCACAGAGCCGTCAGGAAACCCTGGGTGAACTTGCCACAAGACTTAATACACATTGACTTGTGTATAAAGTATGAAAACAACTTGACCTCTTTGGGGTAAACCGAGACACAAGGCATAGTGTTCCTGGCCCCTTTCCCTATTCTGGCTTAATCAGGATCTCCTCCCTGGAGGCTGCAGCCAGTTACAAGCAGGCACCAGACAGGCACACAAATACACACACACACACACACACACACACACACACACACACACACACACACAACGATGTTGTGAGTGGGTGATGTTGAAATTCCTTGCAGAAGTGGGTCACTCTGGAAATGGTGGGGCAGACAGCTCACATGCACAGAAGGACATCACTATAGACAGTGGTATTGTACAAATGACTTTACTTGGGGACTTGGAGAAAAGTCAGCAGGCATATTCATCTTGGCCTCAGTTTCCCTCGTCTATAAATGTAAAACTCAAGTCTTCTCTTGCTCAGAGCTATTGTGGAGATGAAAGGATACTGAGAGGTCCCAGAAAAAGATGTACCTCTGTGTGTGTGTACATATGTGTGCGCATGTGTGGGCACACAAGCTACGGCACATGTGTGGAGGTTGGGGGAATGACCTCAGATGTCAATCTTCACCTTCTACCTTGAGACAGGGTCTCTGTCATTAGCTGCCTCATCCACCAGGCTAGCTGACCCACACACTTCTGGGGCTTCTCCCGTCTCTGCCTCCTCCTGTCTCACTGCAGGGAGTGCTGGGTGACAAGTGCATTCTACTGTGCCCAGACTGACATGGGCTCTGAGGATTCAAACTCGGGTCCTCAAGTTTACATGGCAAGGGCTTTACACACTGAGCCTTACGTCTCCCAAGACCCAGATAACCCAGATGAGACTCTCTCTCTCTCTCTCTCTCTCTCTCTCTCTCTCTCTCTCTCTCACACACACACACACACACACACACACACACACACACACACACACTCACACACACACACACACACCCACCCTTCCTTGGAACAGGTGATAGCTGGATACACAAGGGCCATGTCTACTGCTAACCCAGTGCCTGCTGTCTTGGCTGCTGCAGGCTGTGGCATGCACTTCTGTTGAGGGGCGTGGGGGTGGACGGGTCCCAGGGATCTGTCCCTGTGCTGACAGAGGGAGGAGACCAAAACCACAAGTAAGAGGGTGGGTGAGAGCCGTGGGGCATAGAGATATCGCAGGCTGCCGTCTTGGGGAGCCAGCTGCCCCACTGTGGCCAGCAAGAGTCCCAGGCCAAGATGATTTATCGTTCTCTCCCTTCCAGATCAATAGGCCACTGGCTACAGATGCAGAGGGGGCTGCAGGCGCTGTGGCCCCGACAAATAAATTAATACAGCCTGTCAAGGGGCTGCCTTCCCTGGTGTAGGGGGAGACGACACTATCGCCAGGGTAAAACTGACACCTTAGAGGGGATGGCAGCCCATGCCAGGGGGCACCCCACCCCCCACCTCTCCTGCAACCTGAGGATGCAGTTCATAAATCATTCACTGCTAACTCGCACACTGAAGGCACACTGGGGTTCTAAGAAGTTGGCCTCCTTGGCTCCTCACATGCTCTGGGCTCATATAGGCACCACCTCATGACTCCCTGCACGCTTTAGCATGGAGATTCTAAGATCCAGGGGCTGGCAGGCACCAAAGGCTGCCAGCTTGGAACACAACTATTTTGATAATGCAGGAGGAAATGAGGAGCGGGCTATGAATTGGTCCCCCACCCCAGGTCAGGGCCATGCCTGCTGCTCCGAACCTCCACCTTGGGAAGACACTCTGGCTGACAAAGCCCCTGGATAAGCTTTCCTCTCATCTTCAGGAGTGCCACCAGACAGAGATGTGGCACAGCTCTGCCCATTGTGAGGTTCATCCACAGTGAGACATTCACTTGGCACCATGCACATGCCAGGGCCTGTGCTGGTGCTCAGCAGGCCCAGGTGACCAAGCCTCATCCTTGAGCTACTGGTGGAGACAGATACACAGATGGTAATGGTCAGAGCCACAGCCATGTGCCAGACACATGTTCATCCTGGTCCTCAGGCTGAGCGCTTCGCATTTGTACTGTCATTTCACTGGGTTGCTACAAGAATGTCTGTGAAGAATAGGCTGTACGTGTTTCCATTCTGGAGGTGGAAGAGATGCAGTTGGCCCAAGATAAGACCAAATCTGGCTCCTCTTAAGGTCCTTCTTCTAGCTAAGGCTGGTTCTGAGCCTTTCTGTCCTTGGTCCCACATCTAGAATGGGAACAGCAAGAATGACCATCCTGGAAGTGGCAATATGTTCCTAGTGTGACGGGTTGACTGAGAATGGCCCCTAGAGGCTCATGTATCGGAATGCTTGGTTCCAGTTGGTGGAACTGTTTGGGAAGGATTAAGAGGTGTGGCCTTGTTGGAGAAGGTGTGTCACTGGTCACAGGCTTTAAAGTTTCAAAAGCCTGTGCCATTCCCAGTTAGTCCTCTCTGCCTCCTACTTGTGGGTCAGGATGTAACTCTCACCTACTCCAGCACCATGCCTGCCCGCCTACTGCCATGCTCCACGCCGTGATAACCATGGACTCGCTTAACTGCCTCAGTTACTTTTCTATTGCTGTGTTAAGATACTATGACCAAGACAACTTATAGAAGAAAGTATTTAATAGAGGCTTACAGTTTCAGAAGATGAGTCCATGATCATCACGAGTGGCCTTGGTCATGGTGTCTCATCACAGTGACGAAAATCAGCCAAAACAGCTTTCATTGGCTGATGGCCACCCCTCTGTCCCATCTACGTATAAGGTCCAGGCAGTGAGTAATGGTCCCCTGTCCTTATTAAGTGACAGGAGCAGGTCCCCAGTAGGACCCCAGGCCGCTCTCTGGTAAGGGCCTCTTTCCGCTCTTCCTTAGCCTCTTCACTTCACAACTGGTCACCTGAAGCCACAGCTGACAAAGATCATTGTGGGATCCAAGTACCACAGAGACCTGGGCAGGGCCCAGGGGGCCTACTTGCAGCCTGGCTTTGTCTCCATTTGTCTCTTTGAGGTAGCTTGGGGACTTGCAAAGGGCCTACCCTCCTAGCCCCCAGCTACCATCTGGCTTCAGCAGGGCCTCCGATCTGGGTTAGAATTCAGCTTCCTTGGGAAATTCCAGCATATAAAAAAGATACCCAAAGATTCCAGGAAATTCATGATATTAGCTATCTACTCTAAGGAACTCCTATGCATCCTAATAGGACCTAGAACATGCACCCCACATGTTTCCATTGGGCTGCACACACAAAGTCATCATAGCATTTAAAAACTGGAGGCACAGTTAGATGTCACTCACTGGTTTCTCCCTTTATAACATGGCCTCCCCCTGAGGATGATGATCTCAACCTTATTCAGCAGCATTTAGGCTAAGAACCTCTCCAACCTGCGTTAGCATAGGTCTAACAATCTTATTGGTAACAAATATTATTATTCATCTTCTAGAGAAGATGACAGAGGTCTAAGCTGGGCCTGGTGGTGCAGGCCTGTAATTCTAGCTCTTTGGGAGCATGAGGCAGGAGGACTGTATGGTCAAGGCCAGCTTGGGTCATTTGGTGAGACTATTTCAAAATAAAAGGTAAAGGGGGGCTAGCTGTGTGGCTCACTGTTAGAGTGCTTGCTTAACATGTGCAAAGCCCTTTTAATCAGACAGACAGACAGACAGACAGAGACACAGTGCAGGAAGGGATGAGAATGAATATGAATAGAGAGAGTAAGTCCTCATTTAAAGTAGCTTAACTGGAAAGTGGGGGGATCCATTCCCCCCTTCCCCTGCATGTCCAAGTCATCTAAGAATCCCCCCACCCCATGCCCAAGTCATTAAAGGGCCCTGCCCAGTGGCTGTTCGACAAATGTTTGTTTCATGGGGAAAAAAAAAAAAAAAAAAGCACGCTGCAGATCAGGCTGCGCAGATCCCAGCTGGGCTTTGAAGGCTCAATTGAGTTGGACTTTAATGAGTTAGAAAGGTAAGTGTAGGACTAGGGAAAGACAGGCAGGCAGACCAAAGGTACTGAACCAGCCCTCCGGTAGATAGGAGGATTCAGCCGAGTGAGGTGGAAGGTATGTTGTGACCAGATGGATAAAAGCTGGAGCTGCCCAGCTGAGGAGGCTGCACTTGTGCTAACGTCAAGGACACAGTGTCCCTGAGACTCCAGGGAACTCTTGATTGCTTGTCCTGGAAGCCACCAGCCCTTCCGGACTTCTAACCTCACATTTACCCTCCTGCCCAAATACCCCAGCATCAGGGTCACCTCCCTCGGCACCCTGCAGGGCTGAGAACTGGCCTCCAGAGAGGAGCAGGCTGGGCAGCGCTGAAGGTCAGCAAGGCAAGCCAGGGCCCCCTCGCCGAGGTAGTGGAGCAGTACCGCTGGGCACAGACACAGGCAAACACGTCTGAGCAAATTGGCAGGCCATAAAAGTCTATTACAGCAAATCAAACAGCAGTCAGCGTGACAGCCATTAGGCTGAAATGAATACACGGGGGCTTAATGAGGTCTGTCGAGGCTGGCTTGGTGAATTAAGTTGCCAATTCTAGCCGGATTTCCCTTTTCTTTACGGACTTGAAAGCATCCGCGCTCCCTCGTTAGAGCTTCGACAAGTGAATTGCGGGGCCTTTCGCCCTGATAAAATGGATAATTACACAGAGAGCCGCTTAGCGAGGGGAGGAGGGTGGGCACGGGGGGAAGACAGAGCAAACACAAACACACACCTGTCTGCTTTCTCCTGGTGGAGAGGCTGGATCCTGAGGGGCACCAGGCACAGGCAGGGCTGGGCAGACTGGGGGATTGAGCCTTGGCTTAAGTGTCTCCCACCCCACTATTCCCGACCTCAGGGACTGAGGTCCCCATGGGCATCACGGACTGCTGCAGGTTCTCATACTAGACAGCTGCCCTCAGCCCCTTTCAGGAACCATCATGGTCACCCTGTGAAGTTCTCCAAACCTAGCTGGCCTCACTGTCACCGGCTTGCAGATCTCTAGCCTCCCCTGTGTGGTGGCACAGCCCTGTCATGTGTTTGGAGGCCAGCGTAGGCAACTTTGCAAGACCCTATCCAAAAGAGAAGTTTAAAAGAATGGATAGAGCTCAGCAATGGGGCACTGTCTTGCCTAAGCGTAGCTTGCCCCAGGACCCATTACACAAAATCCGATCCCTAGACCAGCTCTCCTTGATCTTCTGAGGCAGAATCACACAGGATGGGAAGATCCCTCTGAACAGTCACCCAGGAAATTCTGCTGAGGTACCAGAGGACCCCCTGGTTCATCATCGTTCTAATACACTGTGCAGGATGTTTGGAGGCACATGGCTCTCCTGCATCTACTTGCCTGCCTCCATGCACGGGAGCTCAGTACATCCTTGGCAAGGCAGGAGAGTGGAATAGAATCACAGTCATGCTATTCTGGCTACATGGACTAGTTAATCATCAGGGCCCAGGGTTAGGGACATTGAGGTTAGGAAGGTAAGGGATTTGGCACAGTGGCTTGAAAGCTCATAGAGGACTCGAGTGGATAGATGGAGGCAGTCTAGGAATTTTTCCACCATCCCTAAAGTACAAGAAAGTCCTGGGAAGTAAAGAGCACCCTGGCCAGGCTCCACCCTTAGATTCTTAATGGGAAAAGTCCTGGTCAATACCCTAGTTGGGCAGCTGTATCCCTCTCCCTCTTCCATACGCACACCAAGCCAGCAGACAGGCTATGGCAGATCTAAGTCTTACCCAGGCAGTTTGCATGACAAGGACCAGAGGCTAGGTCCCTTGTCTCTGTTGTCCTTCCTCCTACTGCTATCAGGTCTACCGGAAAGCCACCTCCTCCAGGAAGCCTGGGGAAGTCCCAGACACTCTGGCAGTTACCAGGCACTCATTCCCAGCAGGTCTGTGGTATACCTGCCCCTCCCTTCACCCCATCACTCTGGGCTTCAGTCTCACCCTGCCCCCATTCAAGGGCCTCTGCCACTGAACTTGCCTCTCCAGTGGACTGCGGTATGTCCAGGATACCTTTAACGCAAGCAGAGAACTATGGTCTCCATTCCAGGCCAGGGGCCAGCGCCTGTACTGGCTCCCCAGCTGGGGCTTGAGCCAAGCAGCTCAGTTCCAGCTCAGGTGACCACACCAGGCCCAGGCTGGGCCATGCCCAGATGGCTGGGTCTCCATCTAGCTGACACCACGTGCCCTGGACATGCTGAGCAGCCCCAAAGCCAGCATCAAGTATCAGGCCACAGAGTGGCCATAGGTGTCCACTCACAAGCTAATAAATGGCACAGGCCTTCCTCCAGCACCGCGTGCGCTTTGCAGCAGCCCTCCTCAGCAGATACCTATCTCTATCTCACCTCTTCATTCTTATGGGGGCGGGGGACTAGGCCCAGAGGGGTTAAAGTCAATGCATGGGCAGGAGTGTGTCCTGGGGCTATTTGCTTTGAGCCCCGACATTCTCTGTTTCTATGGCTTCTCAGGCCTCCTGAGAATGAGAGCCACACAGAACCAAGCCAGGCCAGACACGGGACAATCCTTGCTAATGAAATGTACAACAGCGGAAGCCAAGAGACTCGGAGGACCTCTGGGGGTGGGGGTTCCAGTAGGGGTGTACGCTGCAGGATGCATTTCTGCAGGACAAGAGAGGAAAGGGCTGGCCTCCAGCCCAAGGGCTGGGAAGCGGGGAGGGGGGGGGCACAGGACTGCTTGCCCTCTTACCACTGCTATTGCCTGCCACTCCCTCTCCAGGGAGGACAGAGGACAGCCGGGCCTGCCAGGATGGCAGCTGAGCAATGGGCACAAGGCTCATTAACTCCGAGCCATGCCCTTGGCTTCTGAGTCCAGGCTCGGAGTGCAGGCTGGCACGCAGAGCCCCTTAATTGAATTAGGGGCACTTCCAAGTGAGCGAGAGCTGGAAGCCAAGCTGCTGTCCCCAGGCATGTCAGGGTACTGTGCCCCTGTGCTGATGAATGTGGGCCCTCTCTCCTGTCATCCTGTCCCAGGCACCACTGGCCAGTCCCAGCTTTACAGTTGCCCCCCCCTACACCCTCCAACTGGCACAATTGTTAGGACGCTTGGCTCACCACTGAGTGATGAGGGCCAGGACCTCTGGGTTCTGAGACAAGATCCCTTCATCCTCCGGATGTCTTTTTACTGCCTCAGAAGTCAAGGTCAAAGTTACCTTGACTGTGTGACCTTGGGCAAGTCCCTCTCCCACTTAAGCCATATTCTTGGCTCTTTTTGTTCCCCGGTGACAGATGGCATAAAGGAGTCAGGACTCAAGTGTCTGGTGCCAGCTTGCCTTTCCAGAGGACTCTATCTCCCATTATTTTCACCCCAGCTAGAGCCCCGAGGGCAGGCTTGAGGGACACCCAGTTAGAAGCTCTTTATCAGTCTCAGTGAGGGTCTTCTCAGAGCTAGCTGCCAGCCCTTGAGACTGCCATCAGCCACCACGGAGAGGGACAGTAAGGGAAGGGAGCCCTAGTGCCATCGGGAGCCAGCTTATTAACGAACCGTTTGTAATGCAATAATTTGTACTTCTCAATTACCAGCGATGGCTTGATTTTACACGCATGCACTCATGCAAACATATTCAGAGTACACAGAACGGAAGCTCTGGGGAACCGGAGGCCAGACCACACAGCTAGGAACCTGCAAATTCCCTAGTCCTGCAGGGACCCGATTCTGGCCAAAGCATGTAGGTCTGGGGTAAGGCCTGCCCACATGCCTTGGCCAAGACTTACAGCAGGCTGCAGTTGGAAAAGAAGAGGGCATAATGCTTGCTTCTCCCAGTTCCTGTTCCATTACTAACTCTAGATGGGGGGTGAGCTCTGCCAGAGCAGGCCTTCTCTCAGGCCTGAGGCTCTACACACTGGCCCAGGCCTTCTTTCAGCCACAGGATGGGCGGCTCTCATTGGCCCCAAGTGGAATCCGGGCCACTAGAGTGTGCCCAGGGGACAGTGCATCTACTTGTACTCAGAGATCACCATACATGCCACCCAGCTGGACTGGAGAACAGCTGTGGTCCCAGCAACCATCATCCCACCCTCCTCCCCCATCCCACACATGACCTAGAAGGTTCTTACCTCGGGGATGCGCACACTGTAGGGCTGGTTGTGGAACGTGGGTGCGTTGTCGTTCACATCTCCGACTTGGATATTCACCTTCCGTGTGATCACCTGCGGAGAGAAGTACAGGCTCAGCACGGGGTCACTCCCTCTGGCCTCTTCCCACCCATGCAGCCCAGGGCCCTGCTAAGTCCAGGAACAGCCTTCCTAGGACTAGAGGGCCTCGCGGGACACTCACCCCTTGGTGATCACTGACGGAGAACTCCACTGTGAACTCAGACTTAGTCTAAAAGAAGAGGGAGGGAGGGAGAGAGAACAGTGTTAGAGAGGCCCTGGGTCCTGGCCCTGGATGTGGCTGTAGGGGCTCCAGCACTGCCCAGGACCTCATCTGGGCCTGGTGTCCACAGGTGTCCCTAAAAGGCTGGCACTGCCCCTTGGCACTGGGGAAGCAAATGTGGACTCTGAATCCTTCCTGAAGACAGTCAAGTGACAAGTCAAGAACCTTGGGTGTCACTCTTGGCTGGGCCTCCACATGGCCACGTGATGCTGAGCAAGCAACTAAACACTTCAGTGGCCATTCCCTGAGATGTAGGAGAGGACGTGGCCTGGGGATGTGTTCAAACCCTGTCCTTCATTTGCTAAGGACTGCCATGACCATTGCTCTAGAAAACTTCTGCAGGGGTGGAGTTAGACTGGTCTGCCCCACAGGGGATGACTCTACAAGAGATGACCTCATGGTCACATTCCTCTCGTTGATCCAATGCTACTCCTGGCTCGGAGAACCCTCATCCAACCCCACTCCAGCCCCAGGTCTGACACAGCCCTGGAAGAGAGCTACCGCTAAAACAAATGGTCCCAGCAGAGGTAGGATGGAGTCTTGGAAGAAGATTCCCCCCCCCATCAAGATGGTAAGCCACCCTCTTCCACTGGCTGCCCCTACTCCTCCAGAAAAGGGCTGAGATTAGGGAGTCACATGCCATACCTCTCTGTCCAGAGGCTGCCGGAGCCACACCACACCAGTGTCAGGCTCCACGGCAAAGAAGCGGGAGGCCTCCTCACCAGACACACCAAACACCAAGGGGTCATTGTCCATGTCTCGGGCCAGCAACTGGGTCACAGAAGAACCTGGAGTGGTTGAATGAGAGGGGGGGACAACACAAAGGTCAGGCTCATTTCTTCCCACCTTGCCCAAATGACAGGGCATCCCTCAGGGCACAGCCGCCTCAAACACTTCCAGGTCTTCCAGAGGCCAACAATCATCCCCAAACCTCCTAAGCATCATTGGACTACAAACCAGGCTCTCCACTTCTGTCCTGGTCCACCTGTCACAGGGTGTACACAGCTGTAACACAGATCCCCCATTCACCATGTTCTAGGTGTGAAATGGACAGCTGTGACCTCTCTGATTGTAATCTGGAGACCTTTCCCTGGTGGTCCAGATGAGGGCAGGCCTCCAACACGTCCATTCTTATGTCCCAAGTTGGGTGCATAACTCAACCCTAGCCGATCAGAGTGTTTCCTCTCTCCCATCACGATGATTGGCTCAGGGATGAGTATGTGACTCAGACTAGCCAATCAAAGCCAACTCTGGGACTTGTGCTCTCATTCCATTGGGTTGTTGACTGAGCCAGTCTGGCACCTACAAGAATAGCATGCCTGAAGAGCAGGCTGTCAAGGAAGCTAGCAGAGCTTGTGGACCTGGAGAAGCCATCCTGCTGGGATGGAGGTGCATGACCACAGGGCCAGGTACTGGCTCAGTCGTCTGGAGGTCTCAGCTGTAGGCACTGATGACCACACCCTTCCCTGCTCATTTGTTTTATTCCTACTTCTGTTGTGTTTGGATTTCCATCTTCTGCAAATAGAAACGTCTTTTCTACTTCACACTATTTTGCAAAATGTTCTGGTCTTCATCTCTGCATGGAGGCTAAGAAGATGTGTCACTCTAAGACTCTTTCTGACAGGGTCTGGTTCCTGTCCTAGAGAAGAAGACCAGAAGGTAGGGGTCACCCTCATCAGGATGTAACGCTCTGGACATAGGCTATCCCCGGCAGTAGGGTGGTGCTGTATAGCCCGACTCAGAAGGTTGGTACAGAATATCTTGTCCTGGGGCTTCCTGGTTCCCGAGTGGCTTTCAAAGAGGAGGAGCCCATTGCCCCATTTAACCAAGATGAAGAGGATTCTGGCACAAGAGCACAAGTCCCCAAAGCTCCAGGATAGCTGGGATAGCTGGTCACCTTAGCCTCAGGAGACCCTTAAGTCCCTAAGGAGCTGGGGATCCAGTGTGGAGGCCTCTGAAGGGAAGATCTAGCACCGTCATCTCAGAGCCTTGGATTGGCCAACTTCTCCACAGTTGAACCTGCAAAATGGGTCAGGCACTATCTCGTCCCCAAATACTGATGTTCGTATTTAACCGACAGCCTCAAAGAGCAAAGTAAGGGGAAGAAGGAGGGACTGTGGGTCTGTGACTTTAGGAAGTTTCTTCAGGAAGCAGATAGCAGAGCAGCTCTGCCGACAGTGACCACCAACACTTGTGAGCCCTGAGCAGAGGCAGGCAGGGAGCTCCATACGCCACACTGTCTGCCTTGGAGCTTTCAAGGCACTAGCCAGTGACGTCATTATTTCCCACAGTCTTGTGGTTAGCAGAAGGCAGAGCTGGCCTCCATAGCCCAGGCTGGAGATTCAGTTCTTCCACAGTAAGCAAGAATTCCACAGAAATGTTCCTGTCAGGCCCTAACCAGGATCCCAAAATGGGAAGATTTTTTTTTTTTTTTGGCCCATTCACTTAAATTTGCTCATTCAATTCTCCTATAACTTTGTCTGGTGGTCATTATATAGATGAGGACCCATTTTATAGATGAGGACGCTGAGATTCAGGGAAGGAACATAGCCTCTCCCGTTGTCAGATAGCATTTGTGGTGATGAAGGAGGTGAGAGATGAGAGAGGGCATGGAACAAGATCAGAACAGCTTGGAGACAACTTTCCCGTCTCACAGAGGGAGGAGCCGGAAGCAGTTAGCAAATGCCTGGTTGAACAGTGGGCGATAGGAAGCACATGATCCCGTCTCTGAACGCCTACATGCCAAGTTCAGTGCCTTTTTTGCCTAAGTCAGAAGGGTGGAATGTGTGAAAGACACGGGTAAATCAAGCTGACCTTCCCAAAGACCGGATATCCAAATGGCGAGGACCAACTGGGAGCCGAATGGACCATACAGTGCATTCTAAAAGATGTACTCTAAAACTGTGCAGGCATTTCCAGCCTCGACTCCTGGTTTCCATGAATAGACATATACATACATCATATGTGGGAGTCCATTTTTGGGTTCCTCGTGGCTTTACCCAGCAGGTTTGCATAGAGGATGATTAGGACCACGGGCCTGAGTGCAGGTGTCTGAGATGGTCTGCACTTGGCTGTGCTGGGGGAGGAGGTCTTTGCTCCACCCCTTGGTGTCTCTATAAATACCCTGGGGCAGAGACAGTCGGGGCCCATTAGAATAGGTTCCAGGCCCTCTTGAGGCTATCCTTTATTTTTTATCTATTCGTCTCCACAATCTAAATCCTTCTATCTAATATTTCCTGCTGCTCGCACTCAAGAAAACTCTGGGGAACTGTGGGGTTGGTGGGTAAACGCCCCGCAATCATATCTATATCTCTGTATGTGATGTAGATAGATAGATAGATAGATAGATAGATAGATAGATAGATCATACATACTCATACATACTCATACATACATACATACATACATACATACATACACACATATCACCTCTCTGTTGTCAGATTTGGGAAACAAAGAGCTGATTTCCAAGCCTTGGGCCAATTCCTCACAGGAGACAAGAGCCCCCCCCCCCCATGTGCCCTGATTCTCCACAGTATAAAGATCTACACTGCAGCCCTCAGAAAACTGGCCTCACCTGCCGGCTCCATCCTGATCCAGGTAGAGGGCTCAGTGAGGCTAAGCTCTGGCTGGCCAAGGGGATTGTGGGAAGGCCACATCAGCCCTGCAGCCAAGGTCGTGTGACTGAACCTGATATCCCAAATGGCTTTCCCAGGCCTGACACTCGGGTCCTCCCAGGGAGGGGGACGCTGGGCAGGACAGGGATGGGGCCATCAGCTTCTGTCACCCACCCTGTAATTTCCTGGACTTTTATCCATTTTCTCCTCAATTATGCGCTGCTCAAAATGGTCTTTTGTGGCTTCCTCACAGGCTCTTTCTAGCTTACGCCTTCTTGGTGTCCCAGGTAATTGCTAGTGGCCTTTTCTAAGCGCACTAATTAAAGGTGCTGATTTAATATTATATTTAAGACAAGACACCCCACAGTTTTCCAGCTGGGCACCTCCTCCCCCGCCCAGTGTTCTTGGCTGCACCGTGCAAGTGGCCAGAGCTGGCTCCTCTGGAAAGCACGCAAGCTGCCCCACCAGCAATCTCTGGCCATATTGTCCCTACAGAAATCAGGTCGTTTTGTGGGACTTGGCTCTAGCCCAGGCCCCCCGGGATCATCTCTGGTAGGATTACCATCCCTGGCTGTGAGACCCTGCGGTACACAGGTTCCACAGGGTCTGGTCCCCACCTTAAGATAACAGCATCTTGGATACGGAATACTTGGTGTGATTTAAAGCAGAAAAAAAAAAATCTGGTGGGCTCAGGATGCAGATCAGCTAACGGAGCACTTGTTTGCCTATATGCACAAGGCCCGGGGTTGCATCCCCAGCACGGCACAAAGCAAGTGTGGTGGTGCATGCCTGTGGTGCACCTGGGAGAGGGGGAGAGGACAATTGGGAGTTCAAGGTCATCCTTGCCTACACGGCAGGTCTGAAGTCAGTCTGGGCTACATGGAACCCTGTCTCTTCTATACACAAGCAAAATAACCACCTCACAAAATTCAGCATCTTCACAATCCAAAGTGTACAATCTGGTATCTTCTGAGGCATTCATGGCGCTGGGCAACCATCTTCCATCATCCGTGAAGGAAACTGTCCCCATCACACTTCTTAGTTTCTGGTTTCTACACTTCCACTTGCATCTCTTGCCTGCCCTGGATGTTCACATCAACAGAACCACACAGTCTGTGGCCTTGTGTGTGGCTTTCAGTTAGCATCATCTGTAAAGCTGGTCCATGCTGGTGCCTGTATTACAGCCCTGCTCCTTTTGATGGCTGACTAATGTTCTCTTGTGTGGATCTAACATATCCTATTCATACGCTCCTCAGTCAACAGAGGTTTGGGTTATTTCCCACTTAGGGCTATGAATGCTGCAGATCTAAACATCTCTGTATAAGATATTGTTTGGATTCTCATTTCAAATTGTTCTTCATGTGTTTAGGAGTAGATTTGCTGGGTTATCAAGCCATTCTATGTCTAACTTACTGAAGAATCATCAAGTGGGTTTGTACAGTGCCTGCACCATTTTATTTTCCTACCAGTAGTGGATGAAGCTGGAGTTCTTGTTTTGTGGCAAAGTGTCCGGTGATTCATAGGTGCTGGGGCTTCTGAGGATGATGTGAAAGGGGCTGGGGGATGTCCACAACAGCTGCAACTGGTGCTGTGTCTCCCTCAGGGCCACACCCCCACACACACACACCAGCCTAGTCTCCCATGGTCAGACTCCATGATTTTCACCAGAATGAACCCACGCCATTCATGGGCCAGAAGGGCCACAGAACTGATCTCTCTGGTGTTGGGACTCAGTGACTGACTATGGGAAATGACAGACAAAGATGAGAGGTGGTGGACCTGCATCCCAGTTCCCTTGGCTCTCAAAGGCACATCTCTGAGGCGTATGTTCTACACTGACATCTATCACTTCCAGTGATGACAAGGTCTATACTGTGGTTTGGATGTGTCCTCTAAAACTTCTGTGTTTAATTCATAATTACTGGTGTTTGGGGATGAGGTCTTCAGGAAGCCATCAGAACCAGATGAACTCAGGTCCTTGCAAAGGCATCAATGGCTTCCCAAGGATGAGATCCCCGAGCTAACACTTGGTCTCTCTCACCATGTGATCCCCCACCATGTTATGATGCAGCGTGAAGACCCTCACTGTATGTGGGCACTAAGCTCCTGAACTTCTAGCCTTCAGAAGGGCAAGCTAACTTCTCTTCTTTCTAAGCTAGCCAGTCTGTGATAATCTGTTACAGCATCAGAAATTCCATCTGGCCCTACCTCATAGCCTCACCCCTTTCCTAGGGTTTCTGGGATCTCCTCCCTAGTCAACCATCTGCCTTAAAGTACTCATCACAAGGTCTGTTTCTGAGAAAACAACCTCAGAGACTGTGCATCTGAGCCATGGTGGGTGTTTGCTACTGCTGGACCCCACTGGCCCAGCTGGCTGGCGGAGCACTAAACACACAAACCCCTAAACAGTGCCCCCACCCTCTCTTTAGGAGACTGATGTGCAGTCAGGTGTAGAAGTCCTGGTGTGGTTTATTGCAGGCCCATATTCAAATATTTAACAATGGGCACAGTACAGGAATCTACCAATCAGAGCAGACGCTGGCCATAAACAATGGAGCTCTGAGCGCTGCCGGTAAGTCAGCCTGGTTTATGGCTCCCGCTTTAGATGCAGAGGGGGACCGCTCCAGGTCTGGCATGATTTAATGGCTCAGACTCAGGCCTCCTGGCTCAATCAGTGTAGCCAGGGGACTTTCTGCACTTGGCTTCCCATCCTACCGAGCCAGCCATCTCCAGTCTGTGCTGAGCCAGGCTGGGACTCTGCCTAACCTCAGGGTGGGAGGACTTTAAAGATGGAATCCTCATGGCAAACCCACATCCATAGCAGTTTTCATGATGGTCAAGAGGTCAAGCAGCCCAAGGAGCCGTGGGTGGATGGATGGACGGATGGACGGATGGACGGACGGACGGATGGATGGATGGATGGACGGATGGATGGATGGATAAGCAAAACACAGCCTAGGCAGCCAATGGATCATCGAGTTCTGAGAAGGAAGGAGGTGCTGACGCCTGCTACAGCATGGATGAACCTTGAGATGCTGTGCTAAATGAAAAAAGCTAGTTGCACAGTGACAGTGCACAGGCCTACTTCTCCCAAGTACCTCATGAAATAGAATGTCGATGTTCAGAGGCTGGGAAGAACAGAGGAGGGCAATTTACTGTTTTACGGGTACAGAGTTGAGAGTTTCAAGACCAGGGGTGTCCTGGAGACTACTTACAATCTACTAAACCACAGTCTTACGCTGACGCGGAGATAAATTCTATGTTGTGCGTATTTTAAATTTAAAATTTTTTCTTCTTCTGTTTTTCCTGTGTGTGTGTATGTGTATTTGCATGTGTGAGGACACATGTGGACATGGGTGCACATGGGTGCCCTGTATGTTGGAAGCCTGTGGTTGATAACAGGAATCATCCTCCATCTCTCTCCCACCTCATTGGAGGAGGCGGGGTCTGTCGATCAAACCCGGAGCTCTCAGATATGACTAGTCTCACTTTACTGAGGATGCAGTCTCGGCCTTCTGAGTCTAGAATTGCAAGAGGCCACTGTGCCTACCTGGCATGGGGTTCTGGGGATCCGAACTCAGGACCTCATGCTTATGCAACAAGAGCTTGAATCACTGAGCCATCTGCCCAGCTCACAAGATTTTAAAGGTAAATAAATAAATCAGACTATCCCAAGGCTCTAGTGATCTTCCCCAATAGGACAGATACCAATGGGTCAATGCTGACTTGCCTGAATTGCCTTCGACTGCTCTTGAGTGGGCCAAGTTTATGGCCATGCTTCAGCTGGGACCATTGCCACCTGAAGTCACCTATGCCCAGGCTCCACGTTCACCTCCCAGCAATAGTTGACCTCTTAACTTCCTCAAATGTTTTGTCATCCAGTGTATCCACCCAAAAGGACGCCAGGTCTCTCTGTCCTCACAGTGCCCCATCTCTGAGCGTTCATCTGTCTTGTTGGCCGCCAATCTCCAGCACATTCATTCCTATCAGCTCTGGGGGAAGCAGCAAACCTGGCTGTCCCATTCCCTACCCCTGCTAAGCAACTGGATTGCCATGTCACTCAACAGAACCTTGAGTCCTGCCGCATTCAGGAAAGGTGAGGAGAGGAAGAGTCCCCGCTGGACTTTCAAGCCATGGTGAGAAGTGAGGACAGTCAGATACTGATTACTACACTAATGGGCAGGATAGTGCAAGGCTAATCACACCTAATAAAGCCCAAATCAGCAGCACTTGACCTGGGATGCTGGAACTGATGCTCGCATAGCTGGGAAGCTAGTCTCCTACACGCTGGCCTTGGATTCTCTCCGAAGGGCTGTGCAATCCCTCCTGGCAGTCAAGTGTCCTGCTCTGGGACAGTGTAGCCTGTCTTAGAGGTAGGGATTCCCTGAGCAGGCAGCTAAGGGCTATTAGGAAGCACAGAACTGGAGACATGTCCTCTACTGTGGCCTCAGCCCTCAGCAGCCAGTCGCTTCTGCCTTCCAGGCAAGGGGCGGACAATCACAGCTTCCCGAGTCCCCGCTGGGTCCCTGCTGATGGCCCAGATGACTGTTATTACTGTTATTGTTGTTATCGGCACCAGAAGGGAAGGGCTGCAGATCTCTGCCTGTCTGGTGAGGGGAGGGGCAGAAAGTCAAGTTGGTGGCAAGCTGCAAAAGCCTTTAAGGTTTTAGCTGAGAAGAAGGCTGCAATCCACGCAGCGGCTGTGGAATGAACACGGGGTGTGAATATACTCTGTCTTGTCGAAGCAATGTCCGGAAGCCTATCTGTGATTGTCCCCACAGCATTCAAAGTAACTTTTCTCATCATGTTCAATGCTTTCCCAAGCCATACAACCCTCCCACCCCCACCCCAGCCAATTATATTTTCATTGCACTGTGGGTCAGTCTGCCAGGCTACTTGCCAACCTTCTTGCACACACTGTGGCCCACACGCCCCACTGCATGCCTCTGAGGTCCCACACAGCTTCCATATACCCCAAGCTGCCTCTCTGCCATCTGCCTCTCTGACTCTGTGCTCCCAGATCCATTGCTCTCATCTCTGTACAGCAAGCAACAGGTCATCGCCCTTAAATGTAGAGACCGATGCTCTAGGACAGGTTGGCAAGGCCCCTTCAATCCCTCAGAACTCCACCTTCAACTACTGTAGCCCTAGAGACCAGCGAGCTATCCCCACTCAGCCCTTTCCCACGCAGACATTACTAATCAACCACTATCTACTACAGTCAACTGCAGAACCCTTCCCAACAATGGGCACCACACACTCACTATAATCAACCTTAAAAGACATATGAAAGCCAATCCCTTGCAATCTGTGACCTGCAATGACTTTACATCAGCTGTTACCCATGGTCTCTCCCCATCCAGGGACCAAGGATCTAGCTATCTGCCCTTACCAGGCTCAGAAAGGACAGAGTCAGGCTAGGAGTACAGAGGTCACTTCAGAAATGGGGACCAATTATGGTGAAAGCAGAGGCCACAGACACACACACACACACACACACACACACACACACACACACACACTGCTTACCTCATAGAGGGAAGAGCAAGCTGGGAAGTTAATCTGAATGATACTCGGCTGAGGCTATGCAGCCACAATTCCAGGGCCACGGGTTATAGCGCGGGCCTTCTGAGAATAGGTGTGTACTTGTGCCACTAGTGACCAACAGAGCTGCACTAACACCCGCCCCCCACACACACACACACCCTACACACACAAATAGGAACCCAGCCTGCTCCCTGACTGGCCTTGGTCTCTGGTAGAGCCACAGCTGCTGCTCCCCATCTCCTGGGTCGGGACACCCCTCAGAGTCAGCTGGCCTTGCAGCTTGTAATCTCATTTGTCTCCCTTCGGGATCAGACAGCCTGTTAAGTGACTTCACGCATTTGTCTTAGCTTCCCCGCCTCTCCCCTGCCACAGCCAGTCTACCTCTCTGCTCACCTCTGGAATGCTGAACTTGGTTTGACCTCAGGGCCTTTATCTTATTCTAAGACCTATCTCTACCCACCTGGGAAGCTGAGGCAGCCCAGCTTCCCCTCGATGGCGCATACCTGGCAGTCCCCAGCAGAAATCCTCACCTGGGGGTGGGGGGCGGGAGAACCAGCCCTGTGTCTAGAGCCCTCCCCCACCCCCCAGCCACCTCCACTCCCAGAAGCAGCTCTCCTGAAACTGCCCACACCAGTCAGGATAGACTCACTTGCTGTCTAAGGGAAGAAGGCGTGCACACATCCAGCATTGTACTCAAGAGTCACTTACTTCTAAGATAGCTCTCCATAGAAGAGTCATACCTGCTACACAGGTAAAAAAACCAAGGCTCAGGGGGGCAAAGTGATCTATCTTCAGGGGAGTGAGGGCTTGGACTCAGGACACAAGGTCCAGTTAATGTTTTGGGACCAGGGCTGTCTCCAGGATTCCCTGCATTCAGACAGAGCCGGCAGGGGATGGAATTCATCTGGATGCTCTGGTTCCCTCTCAGCCGCTCTCTGGGAAAGGTGCTTACCTCTCTGAGCGGCTCCTCCTTCACCAACACCAGGGGGGATCTGGAGTCAGTGACTAAACCATAGCGGTCCTTGAGGAGAACAGAACCCAAGCTTGGTGTTGAGAGTCACCTGCCCAGAACAGCCGCAGGGTGCCCCGTGGAAGAGGGCGAGGTGGGCTGCCTCACAGCTTAGCAAGGAAAAGACTCTGAATGGAATACCTGAGTCCAGTAGGGGCTCTTGACACCTGCCACACATTCCAATTCTTGATGGGGCCCAAGAAACCCCCAAAGGAAACAGGGCTGGGCAGCTCAGTGACAGGACCACGGACACTCAGATTGGTCCCCAGGCTCCAATGTACTTTTTGCTACAGCACATTACGGTCAGAGCCGGTTGACATGCCTACCCTATTTTGCTCTGTTGGCCACTTCTCATGCCATGTCAACGCAGGTCCTTGACACTGGAAAACAGAACCCATGGGTGACCCTCCCCCATTTTAAAGGTACAACCAACCCCTGGCTGCCAGGGGAACAGGGAAACAGGGCTCTCTTTTCTTCTTGTCCAGAACCAGCAGGCAGAGCATGAGATGATCATGAAGTAATGCTAGAGTGTTCTGTCTGACCTTCTCAAGTCCTTGCAGTTCCAAGGCCCTCAGGAATGTGTGTAGGGGGTGTGGGGGATGGAGTCCTATCTTAAGGCCAGAGAGCCAAGCAGTAGTTACCAGATTTAATAACAATGATAAGAGTGGGCTATTTTTCCCCTGCTCCTGAAACTTTTCAATTCATTGAACTGTTCAATTAACTTTACAAAAGGAAATGTGGAAAAATGATGGCAAATTGAACTTGACATTATCATTAAAATAAACAGAGCACTGCGGGGCCCCGCTAAAGGCTGGCAAAGACAGTCTAAACACGGGTGGCAGGTTCAAGCTGGCTCTTGCCTGCTCAGAGGCCACCCTGCTGATGCCCTGCTACCAGGAGCTCAGGACAGAGTCCCCACTCACAGTCCCCACACTTAGGATCAAGGCTGGCCATGGGACCCTCACTGATACCCCTAAATGTGACCATCAGAGAGGGTGTCCAGGGCTAGGCGGATTCTGGAGCCCCACCCTCCAAGCCCCGGCTCAAACCTGAGTCTATGATGAAGGCCAGCCTATCAGTCAGCAGTTGGTTCCAGACTCACTGTCATATCAAAACCACCTAGAGTCAAATAAAGCCAATGTATGTCCCACAGCTCTAAGGGTAGATTCATAGTCTGGGGCAAGGAGTCAGAAGCCCAGGAAGCACTTCCACTGAGGAGCTGTGCTGGGGGCCACAGCCTTAAATGGCATTTTCATTTTTCCCACCGGGAGGCCAGGCACCTCTACACTCTCAACCTTGTGGGTGGGTCTCTAGCCATAGTAGGGCACGCAGACCAATCCACAGGCATGGCAAAAATATATACGTGTGTAATATGTGTCTGTGTGCATGTGGGCATGTGTGTTTGTGTGTGTAATCTGTGATCTTTATTGTGTCCAAACTTCTCCAAATCACCTGGCTTTAAGGCAGCAAATCTTGACCTGATTCCATTTTTGCATCACCTGGGGAGTGTTTGCAAGTGAGGTAACTCAGGCCCCACCTGCCAATGGACTAGTGCATTAGCCCCTGGGTGACTCCCTCAGGGTAACACAAAGGCTTTCCAAGTGCCACAGGCCTCAGACTCACAGGAGCGTGTGTTTAGAGCAGACTAGTGGTTTTTGTAGAGCTTCTGGAGGCATCTCTAACTAACTCCCAGGTGATACTAAGGCTGCTGCTGGTCCTGGACCATGACTCTAAGAACCCCTGGGCTACAGCTCTCAAGGGCCAAAGGCTGGGTTCTTTCAACTCCTTCTTGGAGGCGATTTGGTTCTTGGAAATGTATACCTTACGATATGGCTTCCTAGACCTTTGCTCTTCAGCCTCAGCTTCTCATCAACTCTCCACAGCAGAATAGACAAGACATGTGCATCCAGATGCAGGTAAGACACCTCCCCCAACCCCTCCCCTGCTGGAGAACCAGAGGAAGGCCCCCCAGAAATCACCTCGTTTCAGAGGAGACTCGTAATTACCCACGATGATCACAGAACCATTCATTCTGCCCTAAAATTAATACATCACGTTGAGAATGATCTCGCACTAATTTATCACAAGATTTATGAAACTTGCACTTTTTCTAATGAGATTTATGCAAATGCCGCTCTTGCCGCTGTTTGTGTTTTTAAAAGTTTTGACAGGGAAGAGAAGGTCCAGTGCAGTTGGAGGTGTTCTTGCCCTGACTCAAGGGCTCTGACATAGGGGTGGGGGCTCCACAGCCACTGGTGTCCTTTGAGACGACCTTAGAAGAAGGGATTTCTTGTCCACGTAAATCTTGGGAAAGCTGTATCTTCTCCAGCCCCCACCCCTTAACATTGAGTCTTAGTGTAACAGTGGTTCTGAGAAGTCCTGCAGGGAAGAATCCTTGGGCCAACCCCGGCACACCCTTTATCCACCTGTGCTTGGGCCCCCATCCTTGATCAGTTCCTTTGCTGCTCAGGTGAGGATCTTTACAGGTGGGAAGCTGAGTCTCTCACCCGAATGGGGAGGGGGGACTTCAGGGTGCTCAGACTCGACAAAGAGCTACAGCTCTGAGCATCCTGGGGTGATGGCGGAGCCCATGCAGCAAAGCAGGCCCCCAGGACACAAGAGGGAAGGTGGCATTCCCTCTGAGGTACTGTCCCTGTGCATGCAGGAGTTTGGCATGTCGCAGGAGTTTGGCTTATCATAGGCGTTGATATGCCCTGGGATCCTCACTCACCTCACCCTAGCCCTGACTTCGCCATATTTATTAAGCATCTACCATATACCCAGCACCCCATTAAGCACTATGCACAAACCACCTCGTCTAGGACTTAACTCCAAACATGAGACGGACACACTCCCACACTCAGAGAAAGGAGACAGACTTAGCAACTTGCCCAGGATCACACAGCTAGGAAGAGGTGGAGTCAGGATTCAAACCGAGGCCGAGCTGATCCTGAAGACAATGTTCTTATCCAGTCTGAGCCCAAATGACTGTGCAGTTATCCAAAACATAGGTTAAAGCAGGACAGTAAAGCGAAGTGTGGACAGTGGCACATGTCTGAATCCCAGGACCTCGGAATTGTGAATTCAAGGTTAACCTGTACTATATAGTGAGCCCCTGCCTTGACAAAAACAGAGTGGGGGGTATAACTAACTAGTTATAGAGCACTAGCTGAGCATGTGCCTGGCTCTGGATTTGATTCCTGGCACCATAATAAGTAAACCAACAAACAGATAAATTTTAAAAAAGGCACACATGTAGGAAACGATCTTCAAAGGCCTCTGAATGACTCAAAGTCCTACAACCAAATACATACATGACATTCCAAGTTCATACAAAGGAAAGGTCTGGTCAGGCCCTTACTCAGGGACAATGTGTTTGCATCTGCATACTGACAAAGTTGGTTCTTAGGTGTTTTCTTAGTCACTCCAAGACGTAACACAGACAATAAAGGAAGCAAATGAATCTGTGCTCTGATCCCCACGAAGGGGAAAAATCAAACGCTCTCTGAAAAGTAAGAACTCACCCCGTTCTGTCCCTCCCCTCGGTCCTGTCAGGGACAGAGAGCATCACTGGAGGATACTGCTCAGGGCGATGTGTTCAATGATGTGCCCAGGAAGGGCTGAAGGATGAGTCACCCCAACGTGAGAAGGCAGGTACATATATAATAGATCTTATGAATATTCCATGCAAGTCATTATAATTAAAAAAAGATTTCGTGCTTAAAGGAATGCTTCCGAAAGTGTATTTCACGAATCATTAATTCCCTGGGAGGCTCACGGGTACTCCATGAGGAAAAAAAAAAAATGTTCCTTGGTCAAAAAGATGTAGAGAACATGGCATTAGAAAAATAACCCGGGGCCGGTGAGATAGCTCAAGCAGGCTTGCTGCCAAGCCTGGCGACCCGAGTTTGATCCCCAGGATCCACACAGTGGAAGGAGACAACCAGTTCTTAAAGGCTGTCCCCCGGCCTCCACGAAAGCACCATAGCATTGTGTGCTCCCCTTCCCATAAATAAACATTGTAAAGGATTTTAATGAAAAATCATCTACATAGGATTCTTCCCTGCAGGACTCCTCAGAACCACTATTACGCTAATACTCCATGTTAAGGGGTGGGGGCTGGAGAAGATAGAGCGTTCCCAAGATTTACGTGGACAAGAAAGCCTTGTGGTATAAGAAAGATGGCCTGAGAAAACATTGGACCAGAAGCTTCCCTGACTATATGACTTCAGGCATAGCTCTTCTTAGAATGAATGCATCAGGGGCAGGGCTGAATTAGACAAAGAGTGGTTGGACAAATGAGTTGAAGGATTGATGGATGGGTGGGTGAATGAGTGAATGGGTAGATGGATGGGTGTAAGAGTGGTTGGATGCATGGAGGAAAGGGTAGATGGATGGATTCATGGATGGGTGGGTGGGGGTTGGTGGATGGATGAGTAGATGTATAGATGAATAGAAGAATGGATGGATGGGAATGGGTGGGCAAATGGGTAGATGGGGAATGAGTGATGGGTAGATGAGTAGGTACATGGGGTGAATAGGTGGATGGGTGGGTGAATGGGTAGGTGGGTGAATGAGTGGGTGGATGGGTAGATAAACAGATAGATGTGTGGGTAGGTGGGTGGATAAGGAGGTGAACAGATGAGTAAAGGAAGAATTGCACCTCTCTTCTCATCCCAAGAGCGCATCAGAACCTCTCCCATGGAGGGACAGTGAGTGGAGACGCAGTGACCATTCCCAAGACGTCTCCCTACCAGGTGACCACTCCCTGTTTCGTGACTTGGAAACCTGGGCCCTCTAGCTAGGTGGCAGGTGGGGGCAGGCTGGAGTTGCTGTTTTACTCAAGCCAAACCCTGAGTATCTAGAACCAGATCACGCTAAGTCTGTGCTTGAGGCCCAAGCACAGCCCTGGCCATCAATCCCAGGTCTCCCGAGCCTCCAGACCTCCACACCAAGCAGCCTCTCCAACAGCCATACTATCTCAACAGAGGAAGAGACCACACTTGGGTGTAGCTGGGCCTAGATTCCACTCCTGGCCTGTCTGTGCAGCTTGCACGAGGTGTACCATGCCACTGGCCTCGTTCCTGTCTTGGAAGCTGCAACAGAAAATGCCAGAGTAACAGAAATAATCCTCCAGTATCCAGTATATCCAGAGGGGCCTTCTCTTGTGTATGTTTGAATGAATCCATGCATGCATGTATGAAGGGTACGCTTGCCCAGGCAGGCACATGTTAGGGTCAGAGGTTGAAACCAGAATTTCTTTTAAATCACTCTCCTGCCTTAGACAGAGTCCAGAGCTTGTCATTTTAGCTAGACTGCCTTGCCAGGAACAAGATCTCTGCTCCCCAGTGTTGGGGTTACAGACACATGTTACTATGCCCAGCTTGGGTGCCAGGAATCCAAATTTAGGTCTTCCTGCTTGCATAGCAAGGATTTTACCCCAGAGGAGCTTCTTGGTAGCCATGACAAGCTGTATGGACCCTTCTACAGCAAAGGTTTCACCCTGTGTCTCCCATCTGACTCCCAGAACCTGAGGGCAGGCACTGTGACCCCTGGTCTCTTCTACATTCCCAGAGATTTGAGCAATGCTTAGCACAGAACAGTCATGGGGCCAGTGTCCCCCAACCCATCAAAGAATGAATAAACACATGAATACAGTGATGGACTGTCAAATAATCACAAGATGATAGGACTCAGGGGACTGCAGGGCTGTGGTTCTGTAATTCTAAAAGCCACACCAGACCTCCATCTATCCCCAGCCCCTCTTGGGCACATCTCAAGAAATAGCCTCATGGGACGCTGGGAGGAGCTAAGGGAGAAAGCAGGAACCAGCTTTCCTGGCACCTCAGCCGCCTGGTGTCTGGCTCACTGGCCATTCCTGAATGATGTATACTTCATTTTTAGGCTGAGGACAATTTCTGAAACCCTTTTCCATTGGAGTTCATCTCCATCCTTCCAGCACCATGCAGATCTGGGAACTCCAAGGCCCCACACCAAGGAATAACTGTGTGTATGGTTGGGCAGGAGACTGAGACAGGGAAGTGGAAGACTGAGGTCTCTTTGCCACTGAACACAAAACTACTTAGAGATGCCCTTCACCTTGGCATCCCCTCGCATCCCCACGGGGTTCAGTGCCCTGGTTCTCTCACCATGGTGCCTCATTGCTCTGAAACCAGAGTTCCGCAATAGGGTTAGTTCTAACCATGGGGCTCCGGGCTTGCTGTGGCCCCACTCTTGGAACGTCTTCCCTCTTCCGTCATCTCCTGAAGCCTGTGGCTGCCTCAAGAGGCTGCCTCAAAGCTCTTTGTCCTCCCCTGCAGGCAGCATGGAGCATTATTGCCCACAGTGACATCCCCCACCCCCCATAAGAGTAGGTTCTTGGGAAGACAATCTTCCTTCACCTGTTAGGTGTATGCAGGAAGCATTGGCTACTTGGACACCCTCCTGCCATGTGGCATCCTTGAACACTGATCCCGTGTGACTCTCTTGGACACTGCTCCTGACCTGTGACACCCTCTTCCATATTATGATGCAGAGAGAAGACCCTGCTAGAGGTGGATGCTCCATCTTAAACTCCCTATCCTCCTGAGTGGTGAGAAATAAACTTCTGTGCTTTATAAATGACCCAGTCTCAGGCAGGCTATTGTAGCAACAAAAGCCAGACCAAGATGAGGAGTGACCTTGCATCTGTCACCTTGTTTCTTGGTCCTTCATTTTCCTCCTCTGTAAAAAAAGTGGTGGACGGGCTGCTGTGAGGATCATGCATAAAGCATTTGAAGAGCATCTAGCACATAAGTCTGCATTCAACAAGTGTTGATTATTAATATCATTCTCAAAGTAAACCATAAGGATTTCGCTGCAGCTTTTGTGAATATGGGCTCTTCCTAATGACCCCATATCATGTGAGTTTGGCTGCCTGAGCAGTCAATCAGATAGCTTTGGGAGTCGCTTGGCCTCTCTGGGCCTCTGTGATATGATGAAATTCCATTTACCAGCTCGTCTGCCTGTCATTCTCTCCCTGCTTGGTCATTCACTCCTTAATTAACATCTGCTGGGTGGCTTCAGTGTGTGTGTCAGGCAGAAAAAGCAACAGGGAGACTCAACGAAAGTACTAAATAGGAGAGGCCAGAGAGATGGCTCAGGGGTTAAGAGACCTTGCTGCTCCTGCAGAGGACCCAGGTTCAGTTTCCAGAACCCTCATGGTGGTTCACAACCAACTGTAACTCCAATTCCAGGGGCCCACTGCCCCCTTCTGGACTCCTCAGGAACTGCATGCACATGGTGCACAGGTATACTTGCAGGCAAAACACTCATATACGTAAAATAAAAATACTCTTTTAAAGTTCTGAATGGAGTATGGGGGCGGGGGAGATTCTCTGTTCTCAAATGGACCACCATTTAAATGGCCTTGAGTTCTGATCTGGTACTGCATGAGATGGAGGCACCTGAATGAAGCCAAAAGCTCAAAACAATCAAGTCAGATATTCCATTGAGATAAATTGAATCGCTAAGAAAAATGAGGAAGGTTGTATTAGTTATGTCCCTTGTCCTGCTA
The DNA here is from genome assembly GCA_902168405.1 of Peromyscus aztecus. Classification (NCBI taxonomy): domain Eukaryota; kingdom Metazoa; phylum Chordata; class Mammalia; order Rodentia; family Cricetidae; genus Peromyscus; species Peromyscus aztecus. The sequence goes on from CABHPQ010172355.1 coordinate 47,310, forward strand.
CCTGACAAGAGCCTGCTGAAGGGAGGAGCTGTTTAAGAAGGGACACAGTCCATCACGAGGAGAAGGCGTGGAGGCAGGAGCAGGAGGCAGCTGATCACATTGTGTCCACAGTCAGAAAACAGAGCGTGAGCAGAAAGTAGGGCCGGGCTACAGAGCATCATTCAAGGCCCGCTCCTAGTGACCAGTTCCTCCAGCCAGGGGCCATCTCCTAAAAGCTTCCAAAACAGCACCCACCACCAGCTGGGGGGCCAAGTGTTCACACATACGCCCCTATGGAGGACATTTCCCATTCAAACCACAGCCAACACTTGGGACAAATACTATGTAAGGAAAGATGCACAGAAAGGACAGGCCATTTCCTGAACTGACCAGCCTGAGCAGATGTATTTCAACAAAGCCTCTTGGCTGATGCATAAGTGATCAGAAAGAGCATTCAGAAGCACAGGAGGAGAACATGGGCTGTTTTCACGTGAGATGGGAAGGAGAGGGGAAAAGAGGCTGAGCTGAGGCTGACACCGACCAAGGGAGCAATTCTACCCAGGGCTTGCTTGGTGAACCAGTGAGTTTCCCCGTGGTTATGCACAGGAATGTGGGTACCGGGCTGTTTACTGAGCATGGGGAACTTACCCATGGGCAGCTACTCCACTGAAGAATACCTTCCCCAAGCAATTTTTAATCTAGCTCTCACCAGGGCCAACCAGGATAACTGAGATGGCAAAACATTCACACCAGAGACCAATGAAGACCATGTTATTATGGAACCAGGACCCACATGGTTGCTGCCATTTTGGAAGGAGGACAGCCATGGTTACCTGCAAGAGATCTTCCCAAGACCAGGCCCACTCACATCCTCAAGGCAAGTGTGCATGAGGCCCCTCCCCTCCCCAAGGATGTACAAGTGACTAAAAATTGCTTGGGGGCGGTATTCTTCAGTGGAGTAGTTGCTGGTAAGTTCCCCATGCTCAGTAAACAGCCCTGTACCCACATTCCTGTGAGTAACCATGGGAAACTCGCTGGTTCACCAAGCAAGACCTGGGTAGAATTGCTCCCTTGGTCAGTCACTGGTCTCTAACTGGATGTTTCCTTTGAAACGTGATCCTAAGTAATCTTATCAATAAAAATCAAGAGTCAAATATTGGAGTAATAACCTGAAAGATCAGAGAAGGAGAGCAGCAGCCTTACCTCTACGAATCCTCAGACCAAAAAGGGCAGCTAGCTCAGTCAGTAGAGCATGAGACTCTTAATCTTAGGGTCATGGGTTCAAGCCCCACATTGGGCACCAGATGAAATGTGATCCTAATTAGTCTATGAATCCTCAGACAGAAAGGGGGCTAAGACCCTGCCTCCACCCGCCTTATATTCTTGTCTCCACCTCTCGATTGTTCTGGGATTAAAAGCGTGAATCTCCCAAGTGCTGAGATCAAAGGCATGACCTCCCAAATGCTGGGATCAAAGGCATGACCTCCCAAATGCTGGGATTAAAGATGTGAGCCACCACCATCTGGTTTCTATGGTTAACTAGTGGCTAGCTCCAAACTCTGATCTCCAGGCAAGCTTTATTTGTCAGAACACAAACAAAATATCACACAACATTCCTTAGGTCTTACCTCCTAAGAACTGCTGTGTGTAGTTTCAAGTGTATCCTTCTGGAGATGTGTTTATGTTATGCATAGATAAATGAACATGAAAATGTGTGCATCTGCATACATGCAATTGTGTACATACTTCTATACACTGTGTTTCTATGAGTGGCATAGTGATCTAGTGTCCTCTGCTGACTATCTCTGACTGCAGATTTTAGAGATGCAAGATATGGTGTATGAACTAGGGCTGGGAGGACCATCCTGGGCAGGGGGACAGCAGTTCTAGGTCCATCTGGAG
>CABHPQ010172356.1:6274-33722 GCA_902168405.1 Peromyscus aztecus
ACATGCCTGAAGTTCTGAGATGATGAATATGCTAATTATCTTGACCAGGTGAGTTCACACTGTATATACACGCCTGAAGTTCTGAGCTGGTGAATATGTTAATTACCCAACCAGGTGAGTACACATTGTATATACATGCCTGGCGATCACAGTGTATCCTGTATGAGATTTACTGAACTAAAAAAATAAGTTGAAAATTTCTGATATGTATTGACCTGTACCACTATCTCCACCTCCATGCTGTTAAGAGTATGCTAGACTTTTCTAGACTTCTTTAGAAATAGAAACACATAGTATATTATTTTCCCTTTCTGATTTCTTTGATTTATCATACAATACTCTCATTTTGTAGTATGAATCAGTAGTTTTTATGATTCTTTCCTTTTTTTTAGGGTTGGATAATATTCTGAGGTGTGGAGTAACCACAGTTTCTCATCTGGTGATGGTCATCTGGGTTGTTCTCAGTCTGAGGATGGGGCTCTTGTTTCTCTCAGGTAAGCACCAATCCACATATGACAGATATAAATTTAATTTTAAAATGATGTTTTCATTTAGTTGTAGAGTCACAGGTAGTTTTAAGAACTAATATATAGAGATCCATGATGCCTTTTCCTTTTACCCAGTTTCGACCTATAATCACATGTTGCTGAACTTTGCTAAGGTGTGCATCACAACCTGGCTATCCACACTGTTACAATCCACCAACTTATGCAGGTTGCCCCAGTCTTACTTTGTCAATCTCTGTGTACAGCTAGTTGTACACAGTTTTGTGACAAGCATAGACTCAAGTGTTCACTGCTATAGCCACGGAACCAAGCATTTCCATCTAGAAGACCAAACTCCACACTGGAACATCAAACCTGAGCATTGGATTTCAGTGGAGGCCTGCAAGGATGCTTCTAGAGCTCTAACAGCTGAGCAAGAACTGAGAGTTGAAAGTGTTGCCTAAGGTTCAACAGCATTTCTCTGAGCCTGCATCAGCTCAAGACTCTACTCTTGCCAATCAGCCAACAGATGTAAGACAAAGATCCGAGGAAAAAGTCCAAGGACTTTCCAGCCCTGAAACTGTTCAGTAAGACATCTTGTGTAAAAAATGAAGGTCAGCCTTATCCCCAGGCTTCCCTTCATTTCATTACAAACTAAGGAGAACCCAGACCCAAATTCTTTTCAGTTAAAGTTTCTTACCCATCCATTAAATGATATGAAGAGAACAATAGATGTGCCTCAGTTGCTTTTAGAATAATGTAGAAACCCGTGTTGTACAATCGGAGTGGCAGGAGCCTCGTGGGAAACTCATACGTCTTGGCTGCCAACACCACCAGCATCTATTGAGCAGGCCTGGTGCCTGGCTGCATGGGACATTGGTCTGAGAAGCTCTTTCTTTCAGTTGGTTTCCAACACCAAAAACCCACCCCCTGCCAAATGAGAGACCACTATACAGTTATTTTTCTCTTATTATTAAAGCGTGGTAGCATTGCTTATAGTACATGCTTGTTAGCAACTATTATTTTAAACAGACAATATCTCAGCATAATATTTCACGGAAGAGCAAATTCGCCATTTAAAGACATGCTTGGATTCAGTCCCGCACATGCTATGACTACCGCAGCGAAGAACACAAGGAAGCAGTGTTTTTGTGTGTGACAAGAGCAGGGAGGCAATTCCTCACTGGAGAGTTACTACCCTTGTGGATTTAGTCAATCGCTATCTCAGTCTTCAAAATACACCATCCTGAGTGTGAGAGGCTCTAGCGTTAGGGAGCCACTGAAATATAGATGAGAAATAGGGACTTCACAAGTACGTGAGGTGCATACCTGCCATGTGACATGGATCTGTAGACCATTTTATAGCAATAAATATTTTATCACAGTTTACAAAAAAAAAGTCTTTGTTTGTTGAAAGAAAATGAAGGAACAGGGAAAAAAGCTTTCCTGCAAAATGCAAAATTTCAGTCAATGGAGTTGGTGCGCCTTTCCCGTTGTTTTGGAGTGAAGAACGCTACCATGAGGTTTACTTCTTAAAAGACAAATAACATACTATTTTCATGGTTTTGTTTACTTTCACAATTTTAAACCGGATTAATAGTTAAAAATCCAATAGTGAACAATTTAGAAAGTAAAATACTCAATAAGGCAAACAACTGTAGTAACCGGTGTTATGAAATGTAGAAGAAACGCTTGCATTGCATCATTTTTTTCATTTATTACATCAAAGAGAATCCCACCTCAAACACTGATCTAAAATGGGATGGAGAGATGGCTCAGCAGTTAAGAGAACTGGTTGCTCTTCCAGAGAACTCATCTGTAATTCTCAGCACCCACATCACAGCTCACAACCATCTATAACTCCAGGGAATCTGACTCTCTCTCTGGGCTCTTTAGGCATCAGGCATGCATGTGGTACACAGACATACAGGCAAGCAAAAATACCCATACACATAAAGAGTTAAATAAGTATATTATTAAGTCAAAATACACTCTCTTGTCTTCATATTTGGTGTCATGGTGGCTTTTGTTAGGTGTCTACTAAGATGAGACTTTCTATATGTTAATGTATAATAAGACTGAAATGAGATACTTCCCATTTGAAATTTTATACAGTTTAAAAACATCTCATTCTTTATTGGCATTGCGCCATTACAAAACTTTATTACAGAGTTTGTATTTAGCTAAACTGTTATGTTAACTAAGAATACATTCATTTTTTATTTGTAATGACTGAACTTAGAATACATTGATCTATTATATTAATATAAAACACCTCTCCAGTGTTTTTCCAGAACCCAAGATATGGATGACAAGATCTTTTGTTATCTCTGGCCTTGTCTATGGTTACATTCTTTCTCCCTCTTAAGTTCTGGCTCTCTGATTTCTTTGCAGTTCTAGAACATGACTTGGGCTCTCTGTAATTCCTGCTCTCTCTCCTCAAACACTCTTCTTTAGGCTTTTCCTTGCTTTGAATATCTTATGTAATATTACTTCCTATGGAAAAATAAAAGCCCACACTCACTGGTTATTCTGCTTACTGTCTATTCCCAAAATCTGACTAGATATCCCTGAGACAAGGGTAATTTTTCTTCCTCTCTCATATCTATTATCCACCCCCCTTATTTCTTTTAGCAGTTGGAAACTCTCTCAATTTGATCTGGCCACATGACCACCTGTAGAAGAGACTACATCGCTCAGACTCCCTTGCAGCTAAGTGGTCTGCAATAGGCTCAGTTAGGGTTGATTGGACACATGTTGAAGTGCTGTATGTAACTTTGAACTATCCACTTACATGTGTCTTTTGTTCTTTTCCCATCCTCCCATGTGTCATGTGGTCATGAAGCCCAGCCGACTTTGGTCATATAGAGAGGACTAACTTTTTGTGATGCAGAGAAACAAATTGGAAAGATCCAGAATTCCTGAAAAATGCTGTAGAACAGAAATGCTCACTGACTCTGGACCACACAGCTCCCTCTGAGAGGAAACTGATTTCATCTCTTTGGGGCCACAATGTGTTAGAGTCTCTTTGTGCCAGCAACTTTGTCATACCATGAGTTACATAATAACTTTCCAGCCTTGGTGTCTCAGTGTTAAATCGAAATGATAATTCTATTTAGTGGTATTCTTTGAAGGGCTAATGTATTGACACATGGATGGGCTTGTAATAAACTCACAGTACTTGTTGGTTATTGCTATTTATCTGTCCTCATAACTCTACTTGCTACCTAGCAGGATATAAAATGTGCCCTTGTGTGGTGATATATTGTGCACCTCAATAAAACTTACCTGGGGATTAGAGGACAGAGCCAGCCACTAGATTAGACACAGAGACCAGATAGTGATGGCACACACCCTTAATCCTATCACTTGGGGGACAGAGATCCGGATCCGTCTGGATCTCTGTGAGTTCAAGGCCACACTGGGAACAGAGCCAGGCATGGTGGCACACACCTTTAATCCCAACACTTGAGATCTCATGCCTTTGCTTGGGAAGCACACATGTCTTTAATCCGAGGAGTAAGATGGCAGGGCAGAGAAAGATATATAAGGCATGAGGAAACAGGAACTCACTCTCCTGGGGCTGAGGATTTTGTAGGGGTAAGAACTAGTGGTTTGCTCTCTGCCTCTCTAATCTGGATCTTTCAGCTATTACCCCAATATCTGGCTCCAGATTTTTTTCTTTTATTAGTAAGACCTTTAAAGATTCATGTTACACCCTTATCTGTTTGTTTGTTGATCACTTCCTTCACTGGGTTGTGGCTTCCACTAACAGGGTCTATGTCTGTCTTGTTCTGCTTGCAGCTGTAGTCAGCACTACCCACAGTTCTAGAAAGTCAATGAGTGCAATGGGGAGTGTTTCCATGTGCTCCTCTTCTTTTCCTTTCTCTGCCTCTTGTATCCATTAGTTCCTTCTACTCACGGCACCTTGGAAACCCTGTATGGTCCAGCCATTTCCTTTACTTCTTTCTAGAGCATAGTAGGCTCAGATTTCAGGAACATCCAGCTTAACTGCACTGTGAAGGATCCACGTGCTACCTAGGAGGAAGCTGGAAGGCTGCTTGTGCTGCTCGCTTCCTTCCTATGCTCTGTGACAGCCACAGACTCCCATTTCCACTGCAGATTTTATCACAAGATGGGAGCTAGGCTGCATTCTAATGGCTGACCATCGTCTTCTGCCTCTGCCTGAAGAAGGAATTACTCCAGTCTTCTCCTAGGTCTTTTCTCTTTTCTCACCGTCTCCCCAGGCTCCTGGGCACTATCAACTGGGGTGTGGCGGGAGGGTGCATTCTGGAGGGAAATGTGACAGTGACAGCAGAGCTGCTGCAGGCTGAGTGATTTTGAGATGGAGAGGCATAGAAATTTTAGCACAAAGTACAGGAAGCCTGGGGCAGCAAAGCTTTCCACACAAGTCAAAGAATACAGAAGTCATAAATGAAAAGCCAGTCAGATCTGAATTCATAAAATATTTATAATATCTGAACAAGGAAGACACAACAAGATTAAGAGACAAGCAAGAAAGTGATATGAAATATTTTTAATGTGATGATTAATTTTGATTGCCAATCTGATTGGATCCAGAGATAAAAGTCTAGGGCATTGGTGAGGCACATCTTTGGGTGTACCTGTGAGGGCATTTCTACTACTGATTAACAGAGGAGTAAGATGTGCCCCGAAAAGCAGGCAGTGCCATTCCATGAGCTGGGGTCCTAAATGAGAAACAGAGAAAAAAGTGATCCAAGCTCTTGGGACCCACCTCTTTCTGTTTCCTGATCCACTTGGTGTGCGTGTATGTGTCCACATTACACATTCATAGAAATGGCATATTTAGTGTTATATATAAAGTGCTATATTGTAATGGTCAACCTTGACTGTCAACCTGACTGGACTGCGAGTGTCTAGGAGATGGTAATACATATTCTGGGTCTCTAGGAGCAGCTCCTGAGATGGTTAACTGGTGGGAAGGGCTGCCCTGAATGTGCATAGAACCCTTGCTGAGGCTGGGGCCCTGGGTGGAATAAAGGAGGAAAAGGGGAGGGCTTGCAGTAAAGACATTTTCTCCCCTGCTTTCCCAGGCACCATGGTGTGGCTTTCACAAAAGTGCTTTCTCTCTGCACTCCCCAGGCACCACAGTGATGTGAACTGCTCTGTCCTGCCAGGCACTCCCTGCCAGGATGAACTGAAGCCTCTGACAGTGGGAGCCAGAGTAAGTTCCCCCCCCATCAGATATTTATGTCAGGTATATTCTCACGGCAATGAGGACATTACTATATATGCATGTTGTCACATACACGAGGCAATGAGGACATTACTATATATGCATGTTGTCACATACACGAACAGTCCACACACACACACACACACACACACTATATATATATATATATATATATGTACACATACAGATATGTTATAACCTATATGTAAATAAATGAATCTATTTACATGAGAAGGGCATATGTGCTTCTGAATGCAGCCGGATTTATAAGTGCTTATGTGCTTAACTGCTGTCCCTGGAGGAATAGGAATTGGGAGCTCAAGTGGGTGGAAAGTGTTGAAGGGAGAGTCTCATTTTTTTTTTCCTGAAAATTCCTGTATTTTTTGATTCAGATATAATGTGACTACACTCTGGCATTTGCTGAGTAATAAGAAAAAATATTAAAAATATAAAAAGAAGAATTCCAGAGACGGCTTCCACCAAAAGAAGGCCAGAGGGAACTGGCTACCTACTGGCTGGCTTGGCTGCCTGCGGCCTGTGCCTGATTGGCTAAGGAAGGGCTATTTTGGTGTGTGACTGTTGACCCTCAATCCCATGCCCCCTTGTCCTGGTGGCTACAAGTTGCTTGTGTGAGGGGCACGGGAGGGGAGTTGGCAGCCTGCTGGAGCATCTGCCATGAGGAGGGGACCCTCAGTGCTGCAAGTGCCCTGACCTCCCGTTTCAAAGTGCGTTGACTCCTCCACTCATTCACACAACCTGGCAGAATATTTTCGAATAAATCATGAGCATGGCAGTTACATTCTCTAAACCACACTGGAAAAAGGATTATGGTATTTACTACAGGGACAGTAAGATTGATTTTTCACCCAGAAAAGCTGCCAGCTTCTTGATTTAGGGAGCGAGCGATCAGCACAGGCTAACCCTGATTTATACAGGGGGTGGGGGACTGTGTCTTCCTCAGGGCCTTCTCCCATCCCAGATGACATTTAGGGTGGGGCAGGCCTGGAACAAGTGATGTCCTGATAGTTCATTCCGAGATGGCCCACCACAAGCAGGAACACAGCAGCGCACTGTCCCACAGCTGTGTCCTGGGTACCCTCAGTTCTAATCCTGCTCCCACGGCCCTGTCACCTGCAGTTCTAAGACTGTGATGGCACTTCTGCCACTTTCTACACTGGATCTTTCTTTGCCACGTCATTTATGGGCAAGCCAGTACTGGCCTTGGTCAACTTTGTCTATCCTGTATCTCACCTACTGATCCTTATCACTGCATCCATCACTCATTCACTCTGTTTCTAGGTTTCCTCCATCTTTGGTAGAAGAGCCAGGTCATGTGTGTACTCAGTTGGGTTAACTTATTTCCAAATCATCCCTGGTCCAGATCTAGCCTGTTACCAGGAGTGAGCCTTCAGCTGGCTAGAAGCCACCTGGTGCTTCTGCAGAGATTACTGAACAGCCAGTGGACTGTGAGGAGGGCTACCATCTACAAGCCGTTGGAATTGGAGCAAGCCATCATGGAGCTGCTCGGACGCCAGCTGTTTACCGACCCCTGGTTCCTCTGGCGTGGAGGACAACCTTTCCTATTTCTTCTTGAAATCTGTGCCTCCAAAGCCATCTCCTAGCTTTCTTCCCTACTCAGGTGCTCCGTTTGGTTAGATTTGGCTTCGGACTGTTAGCTATCTCTGCCCCCAACTCGCTGCTGTAGTTCTTTAATCCAAATTCTGACAACAGTGCCTCTTCTATGGTAGATGCGGCCCAGGGAATTGTGAAACACCTCAGTTCACTGAAATGGGGCTCAGGGGATGAGTCTTGCTCTACAGACCCTCATCCTGACTCTACCACTGTTGTCTCCATGAGCTAGGGTGAAGCTTTTTACATGCATCAGTCTCAGTTTTAAATAATAGCAGCTAACATCACATGGCTATTATAAAGGAACCTGTTTCAGTATGACCATGTAAAGCTACATCTTGATTAAATACTCAGTCAATTGTAAGCCCTTACCACTGAATCCCCTGCTGAGCCTTGGAGACTCACCAATGTGAATTACAAATGTCTTCAAAAACAGGCTCCTTGGGCTCTGCTCCATATGTCTTGCTGAGCTGTCCTTCTGCTATCTGGGATGTAGTGGCATATAGGAGGCTTTGGTGTCACCAACACAGATGTTCTCTATCAGGGATGCCCTGAGCTACCACCATCTGAAAGAAACACTTTCCTCACCATCTCTCATTCTCAAAAGAGAAGAAACAAAGGATATCACCAAGAGGGCTTGGCAACTCCCGAGGATGCAGCTGCACACAGACACCAAGGGGCCAGAACCCTCCCTGGGAACCCCACAGTGCAATCAGAGTAAAGACCTGCTCAGCTCAGAGTGGCTAGATCCTTCACACCCACATCCAAGGCCCTCCTTCACATTGCCCGTTGGACCAGCAGTTACTAAGTAGGACACGACTATCCCTGGGAATATGCACTCCTTTCAAAGGAAACCCAGCCAATAGGTGTGGGGAGGCAGGAAAGTCAAGCTCCCCAATTTCTGATAACTTCACCTCAAGGGTCCTCACGGGCTAGTTCTCTTTTCTAGATGTGAAGCAGGTTAGTTAACATGCTCCTGCTCTCCCTGGGCCAGTGTTCCTCCTTAAATAACTGCCCAGAGCTGGGCTCATTCCCCAGGACATGCTGCAGTTCATAGCATGGTCAATGCAGAAGTAAGCAAGATTTTTCTGCAGCCTCCACCGTATTCTTTTGCCCCCGCCCCCCAAACGAGGCTAGCAGGAGGAGAAAGTCTCTGAGCTGCATGACAGGGGGCTTCAGGCCTTCTACTTGAGCTCCCAGAGAACCCTTACCTTCAGAGTTTAAAAGATTTGTAGGCAGGTTAATGATGATTTCACAGTTTTCTCCAAGAACAACCGCCGAGAATCCGTGTTACTAGATACTACACCACGGTGATTTCTCCACTCTAAAGCAGGAATGTACAGCTACAAGTCAACACAAGGTCCTGGGAAGCAAATACGAAGATGTCACTTTTTTTTTTTTTCTTGAGCAGAATCCCACTTCCCAGACTAAGCGTTTGTGAATCTCACTGTGCAGGCAAAGGAAACAGGGTCCCTCTCCTCCATGATATCTCAAGCACCCCAAGATTATGGAATCCTGGGAGGGAGGGACCTTCTTACCCCTTAGCTTATCTCTAGGAGCCACTAACCTACTCATCAAATGACTAGCAGCTCTGCCATGCATGCCTTCCACTTTCATATTTTCAGCAGTTTTCAAAATGTACTTGACCGGCTTGTTTTCAGTGCAACTGTTCATCTCCTGAGTCAAGGTTGTTCTGCAGCCCAAATCTTTCACTCCCGTGAAAAAGTCTCTTCAAGCCTGCATGACCCCTTCCTCCTCCAACAGCACAAAGCCACATTAAAATGCTTCAGACTCATGCCCATCAATCCTTAATGGCCAGAATCAAAGACTCCTTACTCCACAGAAGACTCATAGTAGCCTCTGGCTTCAATATAATTTCCACACATTGGAAACATTTATGGGGGAGTTGGGTTCAATGTGATTAAAATAATCTGGTTTACATGACTTGGTATTGAGGTAATTATGAAGTAATTCAATTAATGAGGAGTAAGATAGAATGCAGGTGAAAGGGCTTAGCAGAGGGGATGTATTGGACTAGACTTTGTTTCCCGTACCAGTCTGTGGAGCAGAAGTGAACTCAGCAGCCTCTGGTTTCCAAGGCAGTCTAGAGGATTTCCTTCCCTTTGATAACTGTCAGTGCATGAGATGTTCTGTCCCAAGTAAGCAATAGTCGTGGCCACCAAAGGAGGAGGAGGGAGTGGGAGGGGAGAGTCTTATGAAGATTCAGAAAACAGTAGCCAGTGCAAATGATGCTTAATGTTCCTAATGGATATCTAATTATCTTGATACTGAATTACTAGTAAAGCAAAAGGTTTTAAATATCTGCTATTGGTAAGAAAACCATTATCCATGAGCATTTATTTACTCTTCTAGTTCATTATGTGGCAATACGATTCATGGCTGATGAGACCCTGCCCTCTTCTGACAGTTCACAGACATCTAATCGACAGGTCATCCTGTTAAATTTCTGCCAGGGCATTTGCAGGAAGAAAGCATCAGAGCCACCAGCATTTCCACAGGCCTCTGAACTTTCTTTATTTTGGATGCTACAGTTTGGAACAGGAGTGTCTTTCAAAGGCTCATGTGTAGCAGCCTTAGTCCTCAGTCCTTGGTGTTACTGGGAGATGGTAGGCTATCAGAAGAGAATTAGGTCATTGGAGGGCATAACTTTGGAGGGATATTGAGGCCTGGCTCTTTCCTCTCTGACTTTTCTTTGCTAGCTACTATGAAGTGAGCATTGCTACCATGCACCCAGTGTCCTGATGTTCTCCCTCACTATAGGTGCCAAACCAATGGAGACTGTGCACTGAGACCTCAGAAGCTGTGTGTTGAAACAAAACATCCCCTGTGTGTGTGTGTGTGTATGTGTGTGTGTGTGTGTGTGTGTGTGTGTGTGTGTGTGTGTGTGTGTCTGTGTCTGTGTCTGTGTCTGTGTTTGCGTGAGTAAGTGTATGTGGAACCTCAGGTGTTATTCCTTAGATACTACTCACTTTGTTTTTGAGACAGGGACACTCATTAGGTAGGCTGGCTGGTCAGCAAGACCCAGGGAACATCCTCTTTCTGCTTCCCCAATGCTGGGATTACAAGTCCATGTCGCCGTCACCGTGCCTAGGTTTGTAATGTGGGTTTGGGGGTCAAACACAGGCCTTCCAGCTTGCAAGGCAAGCACTTTACTGATCTATCTCCCCACTCTCCTTTACCTCTGGTGTTTATCACAGCAAGGGAAAGCTGGCTTTCTGGGTGCTGTGTGTGGTAACTATCCTAAGACTACAGGAAAGTGAACTGCAGTGTCTCTCAAACTAGATAGTGAATTAGGCCAACCACTGGAGAGTCTTTCAAAATGACAAATGCATGGGGCATACTCTCTTCTCAACAATTACCTGGAATTCTCTGACGTTGGAACCCAGTTCTGCATTTGCAATCCCATTGTGCTTCAGACTGACAACCACGAGAGACATGGCTTACAACACTGGCTGGATGTCACCGTCCTTGCAGTAACTGGAACATGGCCTTAAATATTACAAAGCTTCCATCCTGCTCCATCAAAGCAGTTGGTCAACCAAGAGCTTGAGCCAGCCTATCTCTGACCACTGTTCTAGGAGGGCTTGCTCAGTTCTTCCTAACTCAGTTTCCACTTGGCACCTTGATATCATCATTCATGGTTCTTCCTTGGAGAAAGATTGCCTCCTCTACCAACCAGCCTGGCATCTCTGAACCTGCTCTGTGTCCCACAGCACAGGGGTGGTCATGCTGGCTTGGAAGGGGACTAAATTTCACGGAGGCAGGAAGTATGGATTGGCTTGCTGAATGCCCAGTGACAAGGGTAGTAGGTGCTTCACAGAATGTGCCAGGAGAAGAGAAATGAACCGGGGTCCATGTGAAGGGACCTGTCATGTGAACTTCGAGGAGAAAGAAGTCACAACACTTTGCTACTAAACTGTTGAGAATCAAACTGTTGGCAAAAGGATCCCAGAGGAGCAAGGTAGATGCTGGGACATGCGTATCCTGTCATGGGGAATGAGTGTGAAGGTGCAGGAGTGAGGACTTTTAGACATCATGCACACAAGTGTGTACACTTTCACAGAGTTGGCCTTGTCTTGAGAGGAAGGCCCTGTGGTGTGGTCATGAGTATTATTCTGTGGGCACCAGAGAGAACACAAGATGTAATTCCATTTGTATGAAATCCTAGACGATACCAGCTAACCTGTAGTAACAGAAAGCAGAGGTGTGGGTACTTGAGGGTGGGTCAGAGGGAGAGATAAGCAGGGAGCCCAAGGAAACCTGGGGTGCAGGATGTGCTCCTGGTCTTGATTGTGGAGATGACTGTGTGGGCATACACATCAGAGTTTATCAAATGCATGCTTCCAATGTGGGAGGCTTAGTATAAGACAACCACACCTCAGTTAAACCAGAAAGTAAAATGCACCCCTTCGCACTCACTGAGATGTGTGTGTGTGTGGGGGGGGGCTCCTATGCTTAGCTTTCTTGCTCTCCAGTTGGGATGGCTTTGGGAAAGTTTTAAAAAGAGCTCTGTGCCTCAGTTTCTTCATCTGTGGGAATAATAATCTGCTTACCTCATCATAGTTCAGGAAACGAATAAGGTGAGATATGAACACACAAGTCCTTCCAGCAACATCCAGCACATTTTTGCTCCCTAGTGATGATGGAACCTGTCATGGTGGTCTGTGGGTAGGCTGGGGTGTGTCTGCACACAGGAGCACAGGATGTGAATCTGTGTGTCTGCGTATGTCAGTGAGGGATCGGGGAACTGTGGATTCAGGCTGGGTGTGCATCCCGAGTTCAGCCATGAATCCTCCCTCATCCCCAGCATCCATACAGCCTCCTCCTCCACCCTGGCAGATGGCATGGCTATTGATTTTTTTGTAACAGTTACTAAACTGCTGCATTTACTGACTCATTCAGTCTTTTATCATATCCAATAACACAGTGCATTTTGGAAATCACATCGCCTCGGTTCCTCCATGGCTTCTGCAAATCAAATTTATTTTACCATTGAAAATGTCAAAAGGATTCAGCTGCAGGAAATCTGCACTGTTCTGGGGAGGCAGGACCCCAAAGCTGCCTCTAGGGCTCCATGAAGGAGGCTGGAGCTGCTCCTGTGAGTGGAGGAAGGCAGGGTGTCACTGGGGAGGGTGCAGAGTTTACAGCTCTTGAAGATGGACTCATATGAGAGCAGGGAACCATGGGAAGATCTTTGGGGTCAGTAGAGCTAAATGAAGCAATCATAGGCCTTTTTACATACCAACAACAAAATGGACTCAGCAGCTGGGCATGGTGGCACATACCTTTAATCCCAGAAACTGGGAGGCAGAAGCAGGAGGATCTATATGAACTCCAAGCCAGCCTGGTCTAGTGAGTTATAAGACAGTCAGGGTTGTGTAGAGAGGCTCTGTCTGAAAACAAAATTGGACCCAGCATGTTGTATTTACATATATTTATGTACACACATATGTATATGTATATATTTAACAGTGATAATCAAAGAAAAAGAGGCTATCAACTTGATAGGGGGATAGGAGGGATTAGAGGGAGGGTAGCGGGGAGGGGCTAGAAAGGGAGGGGGAAATGATGCAATTCTATTTCAATTAAAATATCTTTTTTTTTTAATAAAGAAAAGAAGGTTGAGAGATCTGGAGAGATGGCTCAGTGGTTAAGAGAGTGTACTGCTTTTGTAGAGGATTTGAGTTTAGTTTCCACACCCACATGTGACTCACAACTGCCTGTAACTCCAGCTTCAGGGCCTCCGACACCCTCTTCTGGCTTCCTGGACGCTTGTATTCATGTGCACAAACCCACACAGGCATCCACATAATTAAAAAAATAAAAACAATGTTGAAAATAAAGTGAAGTTGAGGCTTGACCTAGAGCAGGTCTTTGTTAGGGTGTAAGAACCGGTGCCAGACCGGCTCATGTAGAGGGCATTCTGTACATTCATCCTCAGGAGTCCTCTCTCTGTCCATGTATTCACAGGCGTCTTATAGAGCCGACTCAAGGGCAGAGCATCCCACTGAGGTGCTCAGGAGACCAGAATTGGTACCCACAAAGCCACCCGGAAGGAGGACAGGCTTCTCCTGCTGTTTGTTCTCGAGCTGCCCCATCGTCTTCCCTCTTTTTCTGCAGACCGACGCTCCTCACATCTTTAAATAGTCATCATCAGGAAGAATGGCCCCCTTCCCCTCATTTTATTTACATACTCTCCATCCCTGCCAGCAGCCAAGACGCCAGCATTGCTCAATGCAATGGCAGCTTCCTGGTAAAGAGAAAGGATTGGTGCATCTTGGGTCAGCTGCCCTCTTCCTACCATCTGCTGAGAAAGTGACTAAGAATGGTGTAGGATAAATCCACTGCCCCATGAGTAGGTACAGGTGGTGAGAGAGGGGATGAGCTCATGGTTCCTGGGTTCCAGACAGTGATTAATTATCTGAGACCACGGTGGAGCTATTTTCTCCAAATTGAAATATTCTCTCTTGGAGGGCATGGTGGAACTTCCTAAACTAAGAAGTTCAGGAAGCCAAGAAACTTACCTGATTCATAAGCCTCCTCCTCCTCCTCAAGGTTATATACAAAATAAACATTTGCTGAAGAAGAGGAGACTCTTTGGTGGAGCTGCCTGCAGGATGTGCAGGGAGCTCCGAGGAGAGCGTCAAGGATGCAGCTCTTGTGAATCATCATTATGCTGGAGTGGGCTTTTTGGCGATGCTTCTGTTGACAATGGGAATAAACCCATCGATTCAGTAAGCTGGACTTGGGTGGAATCACTGTTTCTGTGCTCAGCTTCCCATCTAGGCTAAACACAAATTTATTCACATATTCCTAGAAAAAGTCACATGATAGAGACAAATCAGGTGGGGAGATAAAGATTAGATAAATGTTAGGAATACCTTCTTCTACAATTATGAAATTATCAATGATAGTTGCAGCTTTGGTAGTAGTCTGCTTTTCAGGGAGACTGACCGCCTCTTTGGTATTTCTGAGGACGAGTAGGGAAGTGAGGTATACATGGACCCTCTTCCCTGGTACCATTCCATAATGCTAACTGTAAGTTCCCTTGGAGATAGTGAAGCAGAGATGCTCAGTGGCTTTCTTCCCTCCACACAGAACCACCTAGAATTTCTCATTTATTTATTCAGCAAACATTGACAGAGTTCTGAAGGGAACAGTGTTGATTTGTGGGGCAGGTGCAGCGAAATAAACGAATGTGCTCTCAGAGGGATTTTTTCTAGTTCAAGACACAGATGTGCAAATGCCAAGACAAATGACATCTGGAGGAACATCAGTCAGCATTATCCATTTTCAAGACACAGGGATGAACTTTGGGTAAACATAAGAAAAAAGGAGCCATTTGGACGGATGTGGAATAGGTCGTTGGACTCAAGACTAAACTGTAGCACAGGCTACGGAATACATAGGGTAGGGAGCCACTCCCAAGGATGCAGTGAGCAGTAGAGAATGGACATTTTCTTCAGGGCTCCAGGTTCAGGAGCAAAGTATCTCTAATCACTGCCCCCTGGGCCTTCTAGCTGGCAATCAAAGGCCCTGCTGATGAACCTGACTGGCCCAGTTTGGGCTAGCTTCTGACTTTTCCAGTTCTTCTTGACTGGTGGTGCTATCATGGCAGACCCACCAGGAAAGGGATAGCGCCCCACGAAATCTAAATACTGAGCTGATGTCCAGAGCTGAGTTCAGGTAGACAGATGCCTCAGGACCCAGCCTTCTCTTCTTTCATATTCAATGAAGGTTTTAGGGGGGTTCATGATCACCTATAAGAGAGGCTACATATGCCACATTCCCTGAAGCAAGGCGCACTGTACATCCACTCGACGGCCACTGTAATTGAAGTGGGAGTGTCACGTGGAAGTTCTCAGAAATTTTCCCTTAAGAAGAGCAATATTGCCTCTCATGTCATGAGTCAATGAGCCAATGCATAGATGGTTCTCAAAAGACAGAGTCCAAATGGCTGATAAACACATGAAAGAATGTTCAATGTCCTTAGGCATCAAGGAAGTGTAACTTAAAAATGCATCGAGATTCCATCTCACCCCAGTTAGAATGGCTGTCATCAAAAAAAACCAAATAGCAACAAATGCTAGGGGGGAAGTGGTGGAAAGGGAACCCTTTTACTTCTCAGAGGAATGTAAATTAACCTAGCTGCTACAGAAAATCAGTATGGAGGTTTGCCAAAGAACTCAGATCTATCAGATGGCCCAGGTGTCAGGTATACCATTCCCAGGGATCTTATGGAGGGATTGTGCACCAACATACCACAGACAGAGATACTTGCATCCATGTGTTTTGCAGTGCTGTTCACAATAGCCAAGCTATAGAATTAACCTTGGTGCTAGTCAATGAATGGATAAAGAAAACATGGTGTCTATACACAAGGGGTTGTATTCAGCTCTAAAGGAGAAAGATGGATGCAACTGGAGATCATCACGTAGACCAAAATAAGTCAGACTCAGAAAGACAGATGTCAGACGTTTCCTCTTATTTGCGGATCCTAGAGTTTATAAAGACACACAGCATCACTACGTACATATGTAATGAGAGTATGAGAGAAACTGGAGGAACAAAGGAGACAAGCAAGAAGGGGTAGAGGAGAAAAGGTAGGGGCATGGTGGTGATTATGATCAAGATACATGGTACAATTGTATGAAACTATGTTTATGACACTCACTACTTTGTACAATAAATATATGCCAACAAAAAAAGAGCAATGTTCTTTGTCTCCTTCTCCCACCCCTGTCCACTCTGATTTGCTGTCTAGGAGGTCATATGACGGCTGAGGTTCTAGCACCATCTTATACCAAAAGTATGAGAACCTCATCCTGGAGACAACGGGAGACAGCAGCAGAATAGCCGGGACTCTGGAGGATAAGCCGGTTTGGGGGAGACACAAGCATCGTTATAGCTGTGGCTGTTTGGGGGACAGGTTCTTACTTGCAACTGAACCAGCTCTTAAGTGGCACACAGGAGAAACCACCAAATACCTACCTGCAGTTGTTACAATTTGCTGTTAGAATCAGGAAGAAGATGTCACAGACTCAGAACAGAGCCCAGTCCCATCTGCCCTAGAGGGTCCCCAATCCATTCTACTTGTATTCTGCTCTTTAGTCCTGACCTTTGGTCTCCATCAGCCTCTTCCAGGGCTGTGAAAAGGTGGCATCTAGCCCGAGAACCTAGTAGTCACAGTGTTTCATGCCCTGAGCATCCAAGCCCAGCTTCTGGTAGGTTCCCATGAATGCTGTTCTAGCTCTAGACTTGATGCAGTCTTCCTGGATGAAGGGGGTGTGTATATGTAACAGTCTTATTAAATAAGAAACACAGAGCCAAATGCAGAGTTAAAAGCCCAAGATGTCAGAGCAGTAACTAAAAGCTGAGACTTAAAACCGCCTTCTTACCCTTCCTGCTGCTGCCGTCCTTCCCCTCAGAAAGAGGCCTACTTCTTGTGTGTCTGTCTTTTTATTGACTTTCTGTTCTGCCTTCTTATTGGTTGTAAATCCAACCACATGACCTGTCTATACAGACCTCTAGGTCTCTATGGTTGGTATTGAGATTAAAGGCGTGTGTCTCCATGCTGGCTGTATCCTTGAACACACAGAGATCTGCCTGTCATGTGATTGGGATTAAAGGTGTGCGCCACCACTGCCCGGCTTCTACTGTGGCTTGCTATTAGCTCTGACCCCCAGACAACTTTATTTATTAACATACAAATAAAGTCACATATCAGTACAAATAAAATATCACCATATTCAATAAAATCACATTTCAGTACAAATAAAATATCACCATAAGGGTGGCTAAGCCTATGTCTGCCAGGGTGATCCTCTTTCCATTATGCTGAGGACTAATTGTTATAGGGTGTTCTTAGAGGAAACCAAGCTACTTGGAGTGTCTGATGGGCAGGATCTGGCTGGAGGGGGAGGCAGTGAGAAATGAAGTTCTTACTACCCCTGCTATTGCCAAGTACTGCAAGGACCTCTTGTGTGGACTGGATTTAGCTTTGGTTTCAAGACACCAAGCAGTCAGAGTAGGCTCAATGTCACATCCCCCAAGTCCATGACCATCATTCAGAGACCAGTATAAGCACACTGTAGCATGACCAAGTTGAGCTCAATTTGCTTGGCATAATTTAGCAGCATCAGAATCTCTGAAGAAAGCTTGGGAGAGGCCATTGGTAAAGGTGAAGTCCAGTTGCAGGAGAGACCTAAGCATTTTGAAGATACCAGTACCATGGGATGACCACCAAGGACAGTAGCAAATATGGAGTGGAGATGGCCTGAGCTCATGAGACAGTCTGTGTGTGCTGTGGACAGCAGAGCTGGAGAGATGGAGCTGACCAGCCTCTTTGGACACATGAAGATTGTGAGATTCCGAAGTCTGACACTTACCCTTATACTACTGGATTTTGTTTTTACTTTAATATGATTTTTACCAAACCTCAACTTCTCTCCATGATACCTTCAATCCCGGGGTTTCTACTTCAATTGAGGCTGTACCTTCACCAAAGCCATCTCCTGGTCTCTTGTGATGTCATACTCAGCTATTCTCCATGACCTCTTCATGCCTTCAAAACCAGCTTCACCTGGAAATGCTTATACATTACCAAGTTCAGCTGCTAGCATGAGGTATAGCTTTGGGGCCCCTGGACCATAGCTTCTGTGTGCTGACTCCAGGAAACACTCCCAGAAGACTTTATATCAATGATGCTGGTCCCTTCTTAATTCATTGTTAATTTCTCAGCTCCAGCTAGCCAGCATCAATTGTCCCAGAAAAGGGAAGGTTTTGATTGAGTAATTCTTACTTTAAAATATCAATGGTCATGACAGTCTTTAAGAGACTCTCAAAACTTCTCTTTGAAACTTCACAAGCCAGGCCACCAGGATCTTCATTGTTCTCAGCATTATCTTCTAACTCGCTACAATAGTTCATTAAGTTTTAAACGCTTAACACTTGCCAGTGTTTCCAGCCCCAAGTTCAAAGGCTGCCACATTATTTCCAAAAATATATGATCAAGTATGTCACAGCAATATCCCATAAACTATATCAATTACTATCTTAATTTGGGTTTCTATTGCTGTGATTAAAAAAAACATGATCAAAAGCAACTTGGGGAGTAAGTAGTTTGTTAAATCTTATAACTCTCAAGTCATTCTCCATCACTGATGGAAGTTGGGGTAAGAACTCAAGGTAGGAACCTGGAGGAAGGAACTGATGCATGGAGGAGTGCTGCTTACTGGCTTACTCACTATGGCTTACTTACTCTGCTTTCTTAAAGAACACAGGACCACCAGCCCATGGGTGGCACCAGTGACAGTGAGCTGGACCCTCCTACTTCAATCACGAATCAAGAAAATGCACCACAGTCTTTCCCACAGGCCAATCTAGTGGGAGAATTTTCTCAACTGAGTTTCTCTTCCAAGATAACTCTAGCTTGTGTCAAGTTGACAAAGCAAAAACAACAAGACCCCAAAGACAAAATAAAACAACAATAACAATTACAAAACCCAACCAGGACAGCTGGGGTACATGAGAACCTGTCTGGAAAAAAAAAGCTTGGTTATGTGCACATATAAAAATGCATTTGAACCAGAGACATGGATAATATATTGGGGAAATGGTCTGTGTATAGACCATAGAAGAGATTTCAATACATTCCAAAGATCCCTCATTTACAGACAGAGTCCCCATCTCTTTCTCTCTCTGGCATGCAATAAAATTAGCAATCAACAACAAAGAGATAGTTTAAGCTTTTGCTTGGAAACTAAAAAGTGTAGTTTTAAATTAACCATGGGCTAAAGAAGAAAATCACAACAGAAATGAACAAAACCATGTGTTGAATGAAATTCTGAAAGCACTGCACATGGAACTTGTCTGCTGCCTTCTCCCTGCCTCCTGATGGAGTAATTTATAGTCCTGGATGCACTTATTAGGGAATTAGAACAGCTGCATCTAACCCACAGCCCAAGCAATCAACTCAACCATCTTAAAGAGGAAAGGAAACCAGAAAGAAGGGAATAATAAAGATAATGATGGCAACAAATGCAAAATAAAACAAATAGCAGCACATAAAACATAAAAAGAAACCCATCAACAAAAGCAGAAGTGAGTTGCTTCAAAGGCAATGTTTTAACAAACTGCAGTAAGATGATCCTGAAAAGGAGGCGAAAGATGTAATTGAACAATATGCAGAAGAAGAAAGCCCACAGGGAGACTAGATAGGTCTTAGCCGCAATGAATGCAGCATGCCAATCTGTCTGCAAACCCAGAGAGTGTCTCTTAGATTCCACTTGGACTCCCACAGCCTCCAGCACAGGGCTCTGGGCAGTGAGGCTGTACGGAGGTGTGATGATATGCAGAACTGACTTCATGCTCTGGACAAGAGCAGTCTTTTTATCTTGGGACCTCTTGCTCCACCTCGAGAAAGGAAATTCAACCAAGTAGAATTTGTTTCTGTGTGATCCACAAAGCCAGGGAGTGTGGTCAGAAAAGGTGAGGTCAGAAATCAGAGCGAAAGGATGGCCAGACTGCAAAGCAAGAGACCAGCAGATGAAGAAGGTGGGGATGGGAAGTCACTGCTGGGGGACAGCATCTGCCAAGGGTAAGAGGTCAGGATAAGTACCATTGACCACTTTAATGACTGTGTAGTTCTAAGCAAATGATTTAACCAATCTGAACCCTTCATCTTCAAGCTGAGGGCAACCCTACTGCTATCTTTATGGAATTATGAAGGTGACATAAGACAAATGTATATGAGTTTCCTTGATCAGGGCCTGCCAGAGAGGCAGTGCCCCCTAAGGACAAGTGGTGGTGGTGACGATGATGATGATGATGAGTTCTGCAGAAGTTGAGTGGGGTCGGGTATGTGTGGATGGGGGAGGCAGAAGAGAAGTCAAGTCCTTGTCAGATTAGGAAGAGTCATAAATGTGACCCAAATGGTGGCCTTTGTTCCATGTATGACCAAGAGGCAACTAGGCTTTTGAGCTGGGTCATGGTTTATAAAAAAATATGGTGCAGTTCAAGGCTCAGGGAACATTGTGGAAGAGAGGGCAGGAAGACTGTAAGAGCCTGAGGACCAGGAAGTCTGCTGTAGGACTGTCTCCTAGAAATAGCAGGGAAGCTTCACCTGTGATACCACAATGATATGGCCACCTAAGCAAGTGAACCCTGAAGTCATATACATATAAGCAGCACTAAGTGGACTGAGTACACACACACACACACACACACACACACACACACACACACACACGCAGAGAGAGAGAGAAAAAGAGAGAGAGGTGTGTGTGTGTGTGTGTGTGTGTGTGTGTGTGTAAAAATCAATGACAATTAAAGAAAAAGAGGCCGGCCATGATTTCTAGAGGGAGCAAGAGTGAGTATACAGGAGGTACTGGAGGGAGGAAAGGGAAGGAGGAAATGATTTAATTATATTTTAGTTAAAAGCAAAGAATAAAAAAAATAAGATGTATCCTGGTGAACATTAGGCACACTAGAATTAAAGGGAGGACAGAAGATTGCTAGAGAAGATGACGCATTTGGTGGTCCTCATTTCCCAATGTCATGGACCTTACCACTATCTAAATCCCCATTTCTTTTAGGTTTGCTTCCCTTTGAAGGGACTGTCATCCATGCTCAATTTCCTCTGCTGTGTGGCATCAGCGCCATATGTCTGCATGTCTGTGTCCATATAGGGTGTACCTATATCTGTATGTTTAAATACTGCAAGACATTAAAAGCAGATTTGTGGCTCTGCATCAATTCACTCCAAGGCCATGTTCATTAGCATCTGCCTAGCACATTCATCAGTATCCATCTATTCTCTAAACAAGAATCTAGTGGAAGAATATTTACCTAATGTGGATAATTAGGAAGGATCTTTCTGTGCTCGGATAGCTGGCGAGAATGAGGCACATCTATAACCTTCAACTACCAGCACTGGGGAACTGGCTGGCCTTGGCTGCTTTAAAAGCTTCAAAGGACACAACTGCTGTGGGTATTTTCTCTGTAACTCTGCTTCCCGCACAAACAGCCCCCTCCAAGATGCAGAGACCTCTAGCCCTGATGAGTCCCTAATAAAATGCACTAAAGAAAGTCAATACCCTCTTGAGTGATGCCCTGCCTTCTTCTTTTTGTTAAAATAACTTCTTTTAAAAAGAAAAGTCTATTTCTAGAGAACCAGAGGGGCTTGTTGATAAGCCAGTGTTTCTGCACCAATTGCCCTGCTCAGCTTAGTCTCTATCCAGGTGGCCTCATGTGACACCAGAAGCTGCTCTGCCCCAGCTCCTCTGTGCCCTTGACAGTGCCGACTCTGTCCCTCTCCTTGCAATGGCAGGACTGAATGAGTTGACTTTCCAAACATTCTGGACACTTGATAAGAGCTGTGTTCGATGCCAGGCATGCATAGTCCATTGGGCAGTAAGATGCACCACTCTTAGACCTCAGGGGGCTGGAACAGGTAGGTGAATGAGATGCCATGAGAATATGATGTGTGATCTAATTGGTGCATGTGTGGGGAGTCCTGAAGGTGGAGGACCTATGGCCATGAAGTAAACTCAAGGGAGGATCTCTTGGTCAAGAGATGTTTGAACTAAGTCTGGAAGGAGGAGTGAAGATGAGCAAGACAGAGAGGAACATCCAGGCAGAAGGGACAGTGTGATATAAGGCAGGTGTGAGGGACCCTTGTACACTTGAGAAACTGCTGGGGGAGGCACCGAAGAACCACCCCTTGCTTAGCACAGAGTAAACATGTAAAGCCTGACCACTTTTAGAATGGCTGGCTTGATCCTAGAGCCACCAACTGACAGGATTTTTTGGTAGAATCTGCTGATAGAAAGCATCATTTCTTTTTATAAGCGTGGGCATCCTTGGCATCACCATTATCTTCTCTACCACCTCAACCACTACAGTCTTCACTTTCTCCACAATCATCACCATTACCATCATCTGCCCCATTGTCACCACCTCCCTGATCACTACCATCTCCCAATGAAGACTGTCACCTTCATCTCTACCATCTCTCTGTCTTGACCATTAACTCTGTGAGTTCAAGGCCACACTGGGCTACATGAGAGAAACAGAACCAAGCAGTGGTGACAAATGCCTTTAATCCAAGGAAGTAACATGGCAGGATACATAAAGGTATATAAAACGTGAGGAGACAGAAACTCGCTCTCTTGAAGTTGAAGATTTTGTAGGGGTAAGCTAGTGCCTGGCTGTTCTGCTTCTCTGGTCTTTCAGCGTTCACCCCAAAATCTGGCTCTGGTTTTTTTTTAATTGTAAGACCTTTTAAGAATCATGTTACAATTCACCTTTCATGAGTTGTCATTCATGCTGGGGCAGATTTTTAGTGATGTAGCTGCCTTTGAATAACCTTTTCTCCCCTCGTTCATACTTCTATAAATAACCTCCAACAAACTCTCCAGTTCATTAAGCTAGATTTTGGGTGAAATTGTTTCTATGGTCTGTCATTAGTACCTTACTTTGGGTGAACAGACATTTGTTCACTCTCCCCAGGAAAAGTCTCACATTGCCACTATCTACTGAATCACCATCTTCACCACTACCACCACCATTATCACCATCATTACCACCATCTTCACCAGAACCATCATCACCATCATTACCATCATCTTCACCAGAACCATCATCTCCAACATTACCACCATCTTCACCAGAACCATCATCTCCATCATTCCCACCATCTTTATCAATACCATCTTCACCAGCACCATTATCTTCATCATGGTCTTTCTAGGAAGAGCCTTTTTATCCCTTTCCTCATATATCAAAAGACAAAACCCATAAGAAATGGAGACAAATTTCTGTCTTCCTGGATAGTTAGTTCCATGTTTTTGCTCTTTTCTTTATCCCTTGCTCCCTCATCCCCAAGGGAGAAATGTCTCATCAGGTATGAAGTGAGGGGAAATGTTGAGTGTGAGTAGCTTGGTCTCTCTGGCCATGCTATCTTTGCTGTTCAGCCTGACTGTTTCTGCAAGCTGTTTTCTTTCCCTTCTCTATATAATGTTCCCACCTGTATAGGCATGGGTTGGTACTTGCAATTTTGTTAGAAAGTCAGGTTTTATTTGAAATTTCAAATCTATCTTTCTACGAAATCTCATAGGGGAGGAAGCCATTTTGTTATATGTTTCCTATTTATTTCTCAATTTCTTCAGAGCCCAGAGGAGTGCATACATTATATACCATCATTTAATGTACATGAAATTTCTATAAATCTTCTGGAACCACCAACCATTGTTAATTGTCCATGTGTCACTTGCAGCTATCCGGGGACTCTACTGACCTTGGCTGGACTCCTTCCGTCTAGAAGCTGGTTGGGATGAGCCTACCACATGAAAAACATAGACAGACACATTTGTGTCTTTTCACAATATCAGAATTTATTGAATGACAATAAATTCATAAGCTACATTAGTTGTGCTTCTTAATTTGCCAAGTACTCTCGATTTTCCTTAGTTTGTTGAGGCAAACGCAAGCTCTTTTATTCCAGTCTTAAACATTAATATTAATTCAAACCGCATATTACATATTCTGTAGCTTACAGAAAGGGTTAAAGAGGCTGCAGCAGAGGTCGGTGGGACCTGAAGAGTCCTATATGGAGATATGAGAGGGATGTAGAGAGGAGCTCTGCAGGACTTAGAAAATGAACATGCTGGAGGTCTTTTGGGGGGGTGCCTCTGCAGACTCAGGCCCCAGGGTCAGAACTGAGTAGGCCACATCAGCAGTGGGTCAGAGACAAGCTGAAGCCCCTGGGACAGTCAAGAAGTCTCTGTCAGTCCCCTGCCTCACAAACTGGGTGGTCAGATGACAGCCTGATGGGGCCCATCTCAATCATATATTAAGTTTCTTCCTCTTTATGGGGTCCACGTAAAAGTGTCACACTCTTTCCTCTGTTTCAAGTGTCTGATAAGTTCTCTGGATTCGTTTTCCTGATATGATTTTAATATACCCATGTGCTCACAGGGTCACAACTTATTTTGGTAAGTGTATAGCTGGCACTCTTCTTACTTTTAGAGATGAAGTGTTTATCAGTCAGTGGCTCATAGGTGGTGCTGAACAGATATGTATCCACCAAGGTGCAGGGCCGTCCCTCCTCTGTGTTGGCACTTAAAATGGAGCTGCTTGTAAAATGGAGTTTCTCAGGGCAAGGCACAGCCTCAAAAACCACCACTGTTTCATACAACGTGGACTAACTTAGCCTGATCTCAACACTAGTGCAATGGTAACTAGTTTAGAATGGCCTCGGTTCTTCTCTGTGTGAACCCACCTTCCACCCGGGCAACTCCAGACCTGTTCTCACCATCCTAGCAGAGAGCAAAGAGGTAAAGACTGAAATCATCAAGGTTTGGAGCAGGCAAACCATCACTTTACACTTGTTTTATTGATCACAGGAAACTGTCAGGTCCTCCTGAGTTCGGTGAGGGTGACTGACTCACCCTCTTTAGGACAGGAGCTTCGAAAGCCTTGATTTTAGAAAGTAAAGAATGCCCCTGGTTCACATTTCAGAGTTATATCCCTGTCAGCACCATGAACTTGGCATCTTGGTTATCCACAGAGTCAGCATCCCCACTTTCTTCATGGACCTTCTGTCCATGGTGATTTGGTCATGTCACAACACGTGACGGATGTGAACAGGCCTCACACACCCTAAAGAGAATCCTGTAGCACAGGTGAAACACTTGTATCTTCTATGGGACAAAATTGAGATCTGAGAATTTTTCTGCTTTGTTTAATGTCCCATAGCTAGGCTGCAGGGCAAGCCAGGCTTCTCTGCATCCCACTCTAGAGTAGCAGATGTCTGCTTCCTCCAGCATCAGCAAATTGAGGGTGGGGCTGTCCTTTGCATCCTCCACAACTGCCGAGCCACAGGCTTCCTAAATAGAGCCTCTTCCGGATCCTGCTGTTACTTCCCTGGGATGGGGAGGCTGCTTGCCTCACCCCTGAAGCTTAATTAAAATGAAGATGAAGTGCTCTCCATGACGGGTCACGCTTGGTGGCAGTCACTGTGCCAAGGACCCGGCGGGCCCTCTGATGTTGAGAATTCGTTCCCAGCCTCTGCACTGGCTCAGCTTCCTCTGGGAGCCTCATTATAATTCCTTTGGTAATTAAAACAACAGATGTTATAATTAAAAGGCTCCTCATTAAATCACAAATAACTGAAGCTTGAGGTGGGGCCTCGTGGAACCGTGTCACCAAGTCACCTTTAGAGGGAATGAAAAGCAGGTGAAGGGGGAAGGGATCACAGGCTTAGGACTGCAAAAGGCAGCCAAGCAAGGAGCTCCTGAGATACCTACAGGGCTGCCTGGGGAAAACCCACCAAGGCTCTGGGCTCCCAGGGCAGGATGGAGTGGCCCCCTCCCAAGTTCCCTTGGGATAGTTAGAGGAATAAGCCCAATAGGTGGAGCCTTGGGGGTGTCTAGAGCTCCCAACACAATTGAAAACTTGGCTGGGAAGGGAACGTGCCAGAGTTCAGGATGCACGGTTCTTATCCTGTTTTGGTCACTGACGTTCTCAGTGTCCTTGAGCAACCCTTGCCACCAAACCACAGTACTGCTCTCTGGGAAATGCCAAGAGAATAACACATTGGATGTTTGCAAACCCTCCAGCTCATGTCTGGAGGGAAGATGGATAGATGCATGAGGCCTGGATTGCTGGGACTGCCAAAAGGTGCCTCTAAACAGTCTCATGAAGGAGCCACTTGAATACAATTGTGGTCCACAACCAATTTCCGATTGCATGTGTGATGTGTATGTGTGGGGAGGTGTTGTATGGATCCTAATGGTCTTATAGTAAAAACACAGAGCCAGATGTTGGGGTAAATGCTGAAAGATCAGAGAGACAAAGGAACAAGACATAGCCATTTCTCACCTCGCCAACTCCATGAATCCTTTGACGGAATTCCCTGAGTCCTCAGCTGAAAGTGTTTCTAGTTCCTGTCTCCTGCTGCCTTATATTCCTTTCTCTGCCCAGCCATTTCACTTCCTATCTCAACCTTTCTAGTGCTGGGATTAATGGTGTGTGCTTCCCAAATACTAGGATTAAAGGTGTGTGCCACCACTGCCTGGCTCTGTTTCTCTCCTAGACGGGATCAATCTCATGTAGCCTAATGTGGCCTTGAACTCACAGAGAGAGAGAGAGAGAGAGAGAGAGAGAGAGAGAGAGAGAGAGAGAGAGATCGATCCAGATGAATCTCTGCATCCCGAGTGCTAGGGTTAAAGGTGTGTGCCACCACTGCCTGACCTCTATGTTTAATTTAGAGGCTGACTCTGTCCTCTGATCTTCAGGCAAACTTTATTAGAGAACAACAAAGTATCACCACAGTGAGGGATGCTTAACACACAGGATGGTGATGCTGTCCTTAACCCCATTTCCCTTTCTTTTTTGGCCAAGTTGCTGTCCCAGAGGGAGCTATAGAGAGTTCAGAACAGTAGTAAGATGTCCTTATTGAGCTAGCCTGGTCTCTGCCCTTCACTGAGGCAGAGGAGAGGGTACAGCTCGACCAGCCAGTTCCACATGGCTTCCTGTCTCCCCTGCCTCTTCCTGGACTCGTCCTTAGGCTATTTTCATTCTCGACCAGCCTGTTACCAGAGTGTAAACTGAGGGCATTGAGCCCCACTACCACCAAGCTGTCTTGAACACTTCATGATAGAATAGTGAAGGCAAATGCTCCTGTAGTACTTAGCACACTGCAAGAACATTCTAGAATTTTATGTTCATTCATTTCATCCTTATAACAGCCTTATGGGAGAGTGTGATGGTTATCTTTTTCAACTCAATGTAACCTGGAATTGCCTGGAAAGAATCTCAGTAAGTATCTCAGTTACTATTCTATTGCTGTGTAGAGGCATCATGACCAAGGCAAATCTTATAAAAGAAAGCCTTTAATTAGGGGCTTGCTTACAGTTTCAGAGAGTTAGTCCATGATCATCATGGCAGGAAGCAGACAGGCATGGAACTAGAGCAGAAGCTAAGAGATTTACATTCTGATCCACAGATAGGAGGGAGGGAGGGAGGGAGGGAGGGAGGGTGGGAGGGAGAGAGAGAGAGAGAGAGAGAGAGAGAGAGAGAGAGAGAGAGAGAG